>JAEQML010068564.1:0-18175 GCA_016904865.1 Pissodes strobi | reverse complement strand
AAAAAAAGGCGCTGAACAATGCGAGCCAAACCACCGAAAACATACTCACTAACCAAAACAAATATCAGCTCACACTTATGTCCCAACTGGACATAATAGTCAAAAACACACACATGGAAACACAGATATATACACACACTCAAGCCAATCCCCCCCTCACTGCTGTCCCCATGCAGGAATAAATGGAAATCATTTCTGACTCTGAGAAGCCAGTTTCAAACAACAGACAGTTTCCGCCTCTCAAGAGGCCTAGGGCGCAAAGCACACCCCCTAATAATTCTAACTAACTTTTCTTGGTTGGTATCCGCATTTATAGTCTATTTATATGCTGATTCAGTGGGAACAGACATATCCGCAGTTTTCGCTGGTGATGTTTCTTGGATTTCGTTATCTTTGCTGGTGAGTATAATCCGGTATAATGAGAACCAATGCCAATGAATAATGAAGGGGACATTGCTTGTGAGAACGGATATAACCATTGTTTATATAAACAATGATATAACATACATTTTACCCAGTAACCCGTGACGTCATAGAAAGGATAATTATTTGCATTTACCGGAAGTCGATTCTGCATTCCCGTAGAGTTTTACGAGAGTACAAGTCGGGCTGGTAGGGTATCGTCTATATGATATATCTTTATAATTGAATCACTTTAACTCAAATATCGCATCGATACAGCTCAATATTAAAAGCATCAGAGTATCCACATGTAGACACAAAAGTGGTGGCGAAGACGGACCTTACCGATTGGCATTGAGCCTTGAATTAAAGTGTTTCAATTATAAATAGCTTGACTATACATTACTTCGCACTGAGACAGAACTGTAGATGTGTGAATCGGACCCTACAGAAGGAAAAACGTTAATGAGTCTAAAACAAGGGTTAAGAAGGAAAAAAGAAAAGGTATTGCTCGGTGTTTGGGATTTTTAGAATTTACCTCAAATTATTTTCGGATGCTTTTACTAGGCGCTCGCAAATGATCGTCCAAGGAGCAGATGCTAATAGGGTAATAGGGATAATGTTGAAAAGAAGAATTATGACATAGCCGTGGCCATAGACAAGGGAATTCTTTCTTTGTCTGAGGCCGTGGCCGTGTTTGGTCGTTCGTCACTCGTGTCTACCTACATCAGTTTTGAGCCTTCACGAATGTGTACGTGCTATTTATTAGGTTACTTTAGGCTTAGTTTTGTTTGGTTGCGTCCCCGGAGCTAGAGAAGCGAGCGGAGGGCCATGCGTGACGTGAAATAAATGAAACATTAGAAAAGCCGATAAGGAAGCTTGCGAAACCTTCCGGCGCCTGGCGGGTCCTGTCCTTGCGCACGCTTCACAAACGCAGACAGATGTCTACGGTGCAGTAAATTGCTTTTAGCGGCTCTCGTGGTGCAATGGTCAGATTCTGTGCTTGCGTTTGGGATGACCCGGGTTCGATTCCCGTCAGTACCTAGACATGTTTTTCATATTTTTAAGATCGTGTTTGTTCCTTTGTTTAATTTGGGTTAGTTTTGTTTGGTTGCGCCCCAGAGCCAGCGGAGGGCAATTAGAACGACAACACTGGGCACGTGACAAATGCGCAGGCCCGATGGATGATAATTTAGTGTAGGTAGACGTTAGAGTCGTTTGTCATGCACGTGCTATGCAGACCTTTTTCGGAAGCATCTGCCAAGTCCTCCTGCCAGCTGCCTGATGAGTCCTGAGCTTGAGCACGCATCACATTCTTTACATTTGTATTTTCATCACTTCACGCATGGCCTTCCGCTTGCTACGCCGGCATAACCAACAAAAATTAATCCAAGGCATGCACAAAATTAAGAAAAAAAACTTTTTGCAAACATAACCTAGGTTAACATAAAATTGGTTCGACGTCCGGTCCTTGCAAGTTTTGTCTTGGATTAGTTAGTTTTTTAGCATGCCTTGGGCACGGTACAAGATGTGCCGTGGCCTTGGGTTAGTTTTGGATGGTTGCGCCCCGCAGCGAGCGGAGGGCAATGTAAGAAGTGTAAATGTAAAATTACAAATGTAAACATTAAACAACGCATGTAGCGCCAGCGCACAGCAGCGAGACTAGTTCCGGTCGACGTCGTCTGTCAAATTTTTATCGTGGCCAATATTTGCCCCCACCCCATAGTCCTCAGTTCCAGGTTCCAGTTCCCCACATCCCCACGTTTATTATTTATCTATGGCCAATATGTAAAGGTTAAATAGTGTACCAGTTTAAGTTTATTTTCTTATAGAAAAACGAAAATAGAAGTGTTTAGGACTTTAGGTGCGAAATTATTTCAAAATGTTGGTGTTGTTTGAGACTGCAGCGGGATACGCTATATTTAAGGTAAAAGGTTGTTTTTAAGTCAAAGTTTTAAGAAATTATGGGTACATAACCTCAAATCAACTAAAAGCCATGCTTTCTTTTAGCTTTTAGATGCAAGCAAGTTGGAAAAAGTAGATAGTTTGTATAGTTCTTTCCAAACACCAGACGCTGCTAGTCAAGTGTAAGTAATTATATTATATTATATTTGTACCTAATTTTTCAACTACTGTATTTGCTGTTTCATTGCTTTTAACTGTTCCATATTCATAATATAGTTCTCATTTTTCAGGGTAAAACTAAAGCATTTTGAAAAATTTGCGGACATAACAGAAGCATTGGTTGCCACTACAGCAGCTGTTGAAGGAAAACTCTCCAAAAGTCTCAAAAAAGTTTTAAAAAAACATGTTGCAAGTGATCTGCAGGAGCAACTGTTGGTTGCTGATGCAAAATTAGGTAGGTAGATTCATGTTTCTAAAGATATAGAATACCAATATTGCTAATTTTCTTGTCATTCAGGTTCTGCTATTAAGGAAAAATTCAGTTTGCAATGCCTCTCAAATACTGCAGTTCAAGAGCTGATGAGATGCATCCGTTCACAGCTGGACAACCTAATCTCAGGGCCTCCAAAGAAAGAAATGACAGCAATGGCATTGGGTTTGGCACACTCTTTGTCAAGATACAAGTTAAAGTTTTCTCCAGATAAGGTGGACACTATGATAGTTCAAGCTGTATCATTGTTGGATGATTTGGATAAGGAATTAAACAATTACACAATGAGGTAAGTTAAATAATGAGAATATCTTTAATTGTATACAATATTAATCTTTTAAAAAAGAAGCTAGTTATTCATTAACTGTTAGAAGTGCCTATATTTACTAAGTTAATCATACCAGGTTTGGTTAATTTTTTTGTTACATAATATGAAATTATTTTCTCTTGTTTACATATAAATAAGCAATAATTTTCTAGGAACAAAACCTAAACTTTGGATTTTTTGCATTTTTTTAAGAGGATAATACCAAAATGTCTGCAATATGTGCAAATCATTTCTTTTCATCTCCAACCCTCTTTTTATATAGGGTATTCCAAGGAGGACTTAACAGGGACTTATTTTTTATCTTCCTTGTATTTTTGAAAAATCCAAAATAGCCAATCGAAGTATTTTTTCTGTGGAATTCAAAAATTTCACCAAAAAATATTTGAACCAAAAACAAAAGAGTTACACTATGAAATGGAACATACAATTTTTTTGTTAAGATTTTTGGAAAAATTGCTTTTCTGTTTCCATTAACATATTTTAAATTGCGATAGCTATTTTATTACATTTTAATGTTTTATCAATTATAGTTTTAGTTTAACCTATATAAATATATCATAGGTTATTATATGTAATACAGATTGATAACTTTATTCTTGTTGAATGAAATGGTTCTTCAAATCAAAATATGCTTTCTTGTTATTAACAGCATGCATTGTAAACAAAGCAAATAAAGAAAGATCATACAAAAAAGTAAGCATAGTAATAATAATTAAATTTCGAATACAACACTTAAGTAGTACTTAATAAAATCGAGTAGTAAATATGTAAACATATCCAATTACACAAAATAAAGTAAAAAAAAAAACAAAAACAAATGAATATATAAAAAACATAGAGATTAAGAGATTAAAAAAAGGACTTGTTAAAAAGAACATCTAGTCATAAAAGAACTACATCCTATAGTCAAATCTTAAAACTTAACTACATTCCACAACCATGACAGCATAAAAAAAACCACATTTATACTTGATTTCAGATACAATGTTCTAAACCTAAATCTTAACACTAAACATTAACACTACATATTAAAACTGCCTGATTAATTTCATCCCAACTTGATCTGTAAACACTGTAAGTGTACTATTAAACAAATCAATATCACCACAATACTTATTAAAGTTTGAACATAACCTTATGAGCGGCGAATTTTTATAACTGTTAGTTCTAGGTACAGTAACATGGAATCTGTTCCTTGTTCTAGAACAAACAGAATATACATGAAATGGCAGTTGACCCAAAAATGCCTTACTATCAGTCTTACCTTTAATGAGCCTGTAAATGAAGACAATCCCCAATTCAACACGTAAGAGCTTCAAACTTGGAAAATGGAAAATATTTCGAAGAATTACTTGATCTGTTGCTCTAGGGGCATACAATATGCTTTAAAATACAAAAACTTTAAGAACTTTCTTTGTATTGCTTCCAACCTGTTTATTTTTTTGCATAAAAAGGATCCCATATAGGGGATGCATATTAAAGTTTGAGTGCAATGAGGGTTTTATACAGTGCTCCAATCGCATCAATATTTGAAAAATTCTTACAGTTTCTAATAAGAGAGCCCAAAATTTTTAAGGCACTTGTTATTCCATCAACATGCTTACCAAAATCAAGCCTTGAATCAAAATATGGCTCAAGATCCTTTTGAGAGCTAACTCTATGATCCTCTTGTCGATCCTATACTGAAAACTAATACATACAACATGGCGACGGGTGAAGCAGAGGTGCTTGAACCATCCAGTGAAAGTGCAGAAATTTGTGTCTCAAAAGGTAGTGAAGTGTTTAAGTGCTGTGGCAAAAAGGCTACTACGCTAGTTTGCAGGTTTTGTCTGGCTATTTTTCACCTAAGCTGCTCAAACCGCGTAAATAAGTATAAGAAACAATCTGAAAACAGTAACCTAATCGTCTGCCTGGAATGCGAGGAATGTAATAATCATACGTCGTATAATGAATCTCTAGAATTAAGGTACCAAAACGAGCTACTTAAAAATGAAATATGCCTTAAAGACCGTATTATAAATGAACTAGACGAAAAAAATAGAATATTAGGAGAAAATAACAATATTTTAAGGGAAAACAATGGATTATTAATCGAAAAAAATCAAAGAATTCAGATGGACATCGTAAACAAATATGAAACAACAAAACCGGCAACAACGTTAACCCCGAGAAATAGCAACAACGCAGGTACGGGACAAAAGCCGGAACATCCAAACATCGCACAATCTCCGATCGATGTCGATGCTGCTCCGACCTACTCTAAATTGGTCAAAGTGGCGGAAACACGGCAAGCCGGGCGAAATTTGCGATTGAGAATACCAGATCAGGGAACTTCGGCTGAGTTATCGCCGGCCTACTCTACTGTTTCTGAAAATAGCCGAAATCTAAAAAACGGGAACCTAACCTCACCCTCCCATCACCCTCCCAATGGACGGGACACCAATATAAACAAAGAAACGTAAACATTGATGACAGAAGTAAATCTTTAAAGGAAAATCTCCAGCAACCGCTGCAAAAGGGAAAACCAGATGATTGGCACATACACCAAAAGCGCAGTTACAAGAAAAGACTTGGAAATGCACAACCCACAGAAAATAGTGATTTTGTTGGAGGCGACCGCAAAGTGTGGTTGTATATCTATAGGGCTAAAAGAGAATGCAGCGAAAATCAAATTCTCAATTATATTAAAAACAAGGCAGGTTTTAAAGACCTACCAGTTATGGTGAAGGAATTGCCTACAGATCTAGGTAAACTAAAATGTTTTGTGGTAACTGCTCCCTTACACAAAAAGGACAACATGTATGACCCGGACTTCTGGCCAAGGTTTGTGGGAGTAAAGCGCTTTGATTTTAACAAACATAGAGACTTCCTTGAAACAGCTGGATCTTTTTTAGCACTAACTTGAATAAGCAGTCATTACATAAAAATAAAGCTTCTACACAAAATTCTGAAAATAATAATAATATAACTTGTATGCATGTAAATGTACAATGTGTAAGGAATAAAATCCTAGAAATTAATCTGTTAAATTTCAAATATGATTTAATATGTTTTAGTGAACATTGGCTAAATACAAGCGAGATAGATACTTTAAAATTAGAACATTATGATCTTGTTGCCTATTATTGTAGAGGGATGCATGCTCACGGTGGTGTGGCGATCGCTGTGAGAGACAGTTTAAAGGGAAAATTTAGGGCAAGAGATGACATTGCCAATTTGTCTAGTGAAATGCATTGTGAGCTATGTGCTGTAGAGTCTAGCGAATTAAAACTTATTATTGTTACCTGCTATAGGTCTCCCACAGGAAATCTTAACATATTTTTACATATATTCGAACAGGTTTTACAAACTATAACTAATTTAAAATACAATATAATAATAAACGGTGATTTTAATGTTAACTTTATATCAAATGATGAAAAGGCACACATGCTGGTGGGTCTAACTGATTCATATGGGCTTACTAAAATGATTATGTCACCAACACGGGGAAGTTCATGTCTGGACAATGTTTTTGTGAACGTTTCGGATGCCGCTGCATGGGTATTTGACCCTGACCTTTCGGATCATTTAGCAGTAGTGGCGGAGCTTCCCTGTGTGCGGGAAGTCAATGCTGCTGTATCCACTCACAGATTACGCCCTGTCACATGGCGGGGTCTTCATCTCCTGTACCAACTAGTTGGTCATATTGATTGGGATTTTGTTGCCTCAGACTGTTTGACAACGGAGGAGAAATTTACATTGTTTCTGCAGTTTATCAAAAATAATATTGACGCAGCTTTTCCAGAAATTGAAATAACACAACATACAAAAAAATAGAAATATCCAGTGGTTTAACAATGAGCTACGCGAAAAAAGAAATATTCTGCAGCTTGTATCAGAGGCTGCCTTTCAGTGAAATTGTCCAGATTTGTTTGATCTAAAAAAGAAGCTCAAAAAATCCTATCGTAAAGATCTAAAAACAGCAAAGTTAAATGCACATAATAGATACCTAGAAAATCATAACTTTAGTCCTGCAGCTATATGGAATTTAGTTAGAGAAAATTCAAATATCTCAAAGCGAAAAATTCAATTCAACAACAACTGCTTTTCCCCAAATGACTTTAATACATTTTTCTCAAATATTGCTTCAAAGATTATAAATGAACTGCCACCTCCCCGTGACTCTCCGGAAGATTTTCTTTTTCACTTTGTTTCTGACAAAATAATGCCAGAGCAGCGTTTTAGCTTCTCTGAAATTAGTTTCATAGAGGTTCGTGATATAATAATGCAATTAAAAAATAAAAACAGTCGCGATTTCTATGGCATAAACATAAAAATACTTAAATCCATAGTAAATATTATTATATCACCTCTTACCAAACTTATAAATATGTGCATTAAAGACTCAATATACCCATCAGCATTAAAGTTCTCTCGGGTTGTTCCTATATTTAAAAAGGGCTCACCAGATGACCTGACAAACTACCGTCCTATATCGATTGTCCCAATTTTCTCAAAGATTTTCGAAAAAGCACTTAAAAATAAAATATCATATTATCTTGAAAGTTCTTCTCTCTTTAGTTCTAATCAGTTTGGTTTTAGAAGTGCTAAATCTACAACTATGGCAATCAATAGATTTGTTGAAATAATAAATGAAGGCATGGATAGGGGAGAGCACAGCGGGGCCATCTTCTGTGATCTTAGTAAGGCCTTCGACTGTGTCTCCTTTGATATCCTTGCAAAAAAACTTGATATGTACAAATTTTCGAAATCTAGCATCAATCTAATATTATCATATCTGAACGGTATATCTCAAATGGTGAACATTGGTAGGGAAAGGTCTGACCTTATTATTCAAAGATATGGCGTTCCCCAGGGTTCAGTCTTGGGACCGCTGCTTTTCTTGATCTATATTAATGATCTGGAGAGCAGCGTTCCCAATGCTGACACTCTGCTCTTTGCTGATGACACCACGGTCATAAAAGGAGCGGAGTCTATGGATGTGTTACGGGGAATGTTAGGAGAGATAGAGCTGAGGCTCACAAACTGGTTTATTACCAACAAACTAAGCATGAATGCATCTAAGACCCAAAAATTATTCCTCTCGACACGTAAATTGGATGTACCAGGAAATGAACCTGTGAATTTCTTAGGAATCAGTATTGATTCCAAACTAAAGTGGGACTCACACATTGGGGAAGTCTGTAAGCGGGTAGCTTCGGGGGTGCATGCACTCAGGGTCCTGACTCAGACTGTTTCAGAAAGGGTTGCATTATCGGTTTTCTTTGCGTGCGTCCAGTCCAGGATATCCTACGGAATCTTGGCTTGGGGCATGCTGCAGATATAAATCGGGTTGTCGCACTGCAGAGAAGGGCAGTCAGAGTTATGTGTAATAGGAGCTATAGAGCTGATTGTAGAGACATTTTTGTTAAATATAATATTCTAACCGTGCCGTCCCTATATATTTTCCAATGTCTGCTGAATGTTAAGACAAACATAATGAACTATGAAACACATCAAAATATTCATCATCACAATACTAGAAATCGATCTAATATCTATACAGATTTCCATAGAATACATAGAATAAAAACGGGTATTTCATACTATGGTCCTAAATTCTACAATTTATTGCCGCTCACTGTGAGAATGTTACCCCTAAATAGTTTTAAAAGGAACATTAAACAATATCTTATAAGTAAATGTTTTTATTCGTCTCAGGAATATGTTAACAATGATTTTATAGATTTGTAATGTCTGCTAATGTTTTTTTTTTAATTTCTTTTTTTTTGTAAACCTGTATACAACTGTAAATTAATTGTGATTCCTGTGAAATTTTTCTTGTTGACCTGTGTAAGCTTTGGGAAGTAATGCACCAATAAATTATGTCTATGTCTATGTCTATGTCTAATACTTGATGCCTTATGCAAAATGTAAATCAAACCCAATATCATTAATGACCAAAAAAAAGAGGTGTGAGACCAAATTTGAGCCTTGAGGTACCCCCCATGTAGGTGTATAATTGTCTGACCTATATCGATTTAAATGCACAAACAGTGTTCTGCCCTGCAGATACAAGGTCAACAGCCCACTGATTTTATCATTAATTTCAAATCTCCTTAATGATGTTATTATTTCTCAAAAGTCCACTCTGTCAAAAGCATTCTCCAAATCAGTTTAAACAATATCTACCAGAAAACCATTCTTAAATGCCTCTTGGACGTAAAGCCCAACAAATTTGTAACAGTTGATGATTGGGGTAAGAAACCATGCTATTGGTCTAATATTACATGTCTTACTCTATTCTACATTCTATCACAAATAACTAGTTCCAATGTTCAAGCTGAAACTATACTGATAATTTGAAATATTATTTTTATGGCCATTTTTAGGATTAGGTATTACCCTGCTTTCTTCCCACGTTACTGGAAATATATTGTCACAAGCACAGGTTGAAAATAAATTTTAATGGTTTTTTTTATCTCTGGTCTCGCTAATGAATCCACACATCCCCTTAATTACATAGGCAGGTACACTATCTTGTCACCTTCAACTTACTGATGGCATCTCTGATCTGCTCAGAAGTTTCCAGAAAACCGAAGCTACTATTACTATATCGATTATAATCATGACATACAACAGTATTACCAATTTGGTAATTGGTAATTTGGTTGGATTCACTCGAATCACAGTCTCGATTATTTTTTTTTGTGGCACAGTCTCAATTATTTTATTTTTGGGGATTTCTGTTTCTATCATGTAAAGTTTTATTTTCCTCAAATACATGTTTTATCCTTAGAATTATTGTATTGACGGATATATGAAAATTTGAAAATTTCCAATAAATCTTGCTTCTCTTGCATTTTCTTGGCGGTTGAACATATTAAATATCTCATCTAAGGAGTATTTCATTTCGACAAAAATAAAATTGTAATTTTTTTCACTTTCAAGGATTTAAAGGCAATTTTACCTGTCTTACCTATACTAACCTATGGTATATTTCAAGTCGGTTAAATTAAGATTATAATTGATAAAACATTAAAATGCAGTAAAAAAATAATCACAAATGTTTACGGTGAGGCTATTCCTATGTTGTCTGAGGCGAAAAATTTGGGTTTATTTATCGACTCGCGCCTGTCTTTTCAAACTCATATTAAAAATAAACTAAAAATAGCATATATGTGTTTAAGAAATTTGTATTTACTTAAAAAGATACTACCTATCTTTCAAAAACGAAATATTATCTATGCAATATTCTCATTATATCCTTATTGGAGGATGGCGATATAGTTTACTCTGATTCTGTTTCGTCCGCTTTGTGTGCTGCAATACAAAAAATACAAAATTTTCCTATAGTATTCCATATAGGAGTCATATAAGTCCTAACCTAAATATTAACTCAATTTTAAATATGACTAATCGCAGGAAACATCACATGTAGGTATACCTTTATGTACAAAGTTTTAAAAACCGCACAATCTCCGTATTTAAAAAAGCATGTTTAATACTTCTCTGCACCCTCATGGTACCAGAAATATAAACGACTTCAAGATTCCACAACACAGAACATCAAACTTTCAAAAATAATTTTCGTTCAAAGCAATCCAAATGTGGAACAACTTATCAAATAATATAAAAGAGCTTTCACCCATAAAATTTTCTTCTTATATGAAAGATTATTTTCTTAATGCATAAATGAATGACTAATGCTAAATTTATTGGTTGTTAATGCTGGAACTTAATAAAATTAAATACACTGCTGGTCTTACCCTTACCTATATTCTAGTAAATTATTTAATTAATATAAGTAACATTTAGTGGTTCGTCGCTGTTCATCCTGCGTTAGCTCGGGTGCCTGCCTTGTTGTGTCGGTTGGTAATATCATTGTATAGTGAAAATTCCTTGTACGGTGGTAGTATATTTTTAGTTTATTTTTTACTTTTTAGTTTATTTACGGCTGTTCCACACAGGCACACTGTATGTCTGTCTGTTATATCGGTTTGTCGTCAGTATTGGCGACCATAATCGCGAGGCAGTCATTTTACCGAGATTAAACTATTACATTAAAATATTATCTTATTTGCTGTTTTATCTCTGATTGGTAATAAATGTTTTTATTTGAATTTGAATATTAAATCTTTTCTACGTTGGGGTTTGGAACCTTCGGCAACATGCACTAAAACAGAGTTTTATCCACAATACCGAAACAGAATATTTGCACTCGACGCGCGTTTCGCTAACCATGTTAGCATCATCAGGAGATGATTAAAACTTTCATCATAAATATTAATCATCTCCTGATGATGCTAACATGGTTAGCGAAACGCGCGTCGAGTGCAAATATTCTGTTTCGGTATTGTGGATAAAACTCTGTTTTAATTAAATCTTTTAATCAAAATGGACAAAAAATGCACTTCTTCAAAAATCATATAATAAAACGATATGTTCCGTTTACAAACTATCCTATCCATAGCGTAACTCTTCTGTTTTTGGTTCCAACGTTTTTTTGGTGACGTTTTTGAATTCCACATAAAACAATACGTTGATTGGCTATTTTTGATTTTTTCGAAAATACAAGGAAAAAACTGGCGCTCTAGTCAACATGCTACTGGCAGGCCTCTCACAATAAAAGGTACGCACATTACGCGCATTAGACCAGGGAATAAGAAATTTTATTTAATTAAATAGCTCGATGCAATCTATTCTGTTATTAAGCAATTTATACAAAAATGATACAGTAAGTTTACGCCTTCGTGTTTCTAGGTTAGCTATGTTAAATCTGGTTAGTAATAAACCTTGCTCAATTCCCCTTAGGGGATAGACACCGTCACATTTAAAAGCTAAATATTTAACAAACCTACGCTGCACTGACTCCAGATACCTTACCAGAAGCATGTGGGTCCCTCCAGAATATCTGGAAGAGCAAAGAAAAATTGTGCGTGAAATCCACGCGCGATAGAAGTGAAATTTCTTCCTTAACAGCTGTAGGATACAGTTAAATTATTAGAATTATTAGTATTTTTTTAACCAGAGGTAATAATTGAGAAAGTTTTTCATTCTCCAGAATCGTCCAATAGTCCATCGTATTTGGAAAAAGGAACCTACCTAATCAACATCGGCATTTTTATTTATTTTGAGTTATGCTGATAATAATTTTGGTATTATCGATTACTTCAGATGCAGAGAATGGTATGGATGGCACTTTCCAGAGTTAGGAAAAATTATCACCGACAATATGGGATATGCAAAGGCTGTTAAAATAATTGGAACAAGGGAGCATGCTTCATCTTCAGATTTGTCTGATATTTTGCCAGAAGAAGTAGAAGAAAAGGTAGGCTACTTTGCTCATATGAGATTGGATTGTTGTTGTTATATTTTTCATAGCTAGGTAGAGCTTTCTGTTTGAAAATAAGTTACCTACAAGTTTTTCGAAATTGTTACTGGTTAATTAGTGCTTTGTTGATATTAGAGCTGTGTAGTGTAAAACAATCTGATTTATTTATTAACTTTCATTTTTTAAATGCTTTATTGTTAAAAGCACCTTATAGTCTAAGAGCTAGCAGCCAAATCGACTAAGGTGTTTTATCAAGGCTAGACATTTGTTAACAGATGATTAAATGGTACTTAATGGGAATGGTAATGACCTGTCACGCCATATCGTGTTGCGTCACTGATAAATTAATTTTCCAAGATGCAAAAAAAAACAAAAAAATATGTTGCTTCCACAAAGCTATAAATTTAATATGTTCTATAATTCTTACCTCTGAAATGAAAAAACAATGGACAGGCGATTTCGATGGTTGCATCTCCGTGCCAGGCGGGCATCAATCCCTATATTTCATGTATTTTTTATGGTGCTTTTACAAAGCTGTAATTTATAGGGGATGTTTATTCATCTATTTTAAGAAACTATGTAAAACGACAGGTGATTCTGTTGGTTGCAAGCGACTGCCAGGCGAGCACAATTATAAATTGGTTAAAAATATACTGATTACTTCCACGTGATTTTCCAATAGTTTCTCCAGTATTTCCGTAAGACCCTGTTTCCATAAATCTACAATGATTTTTCGTATCGAATTTGGAATTTCGGAGTTTTTATCAACCATCTTTCGTAAAAACGCCTGACACAACCTAGAGTTTGGCAAGTAGGCTTGCGTCATGTTTAAAAGTATAATTAAATAGGAAAATATTGTTAATGTCATTCCTATCAATTTTTTTTAACATTAGTTGTGTTTCATGCGTTTCAAATGAATTTTATGTGTATCTTGAATACTCAGTAATCACTTTTCAGTAACTAAATCTGGTGAATAAAAAGAAGTGTTCTTAATATTGGTATTTGTTGTGGAATTAATGATGGAGCGGTCGAACTTAATTTGTGTTACCAAATTTGACAGCCTGTAAAACCTAAACGGCTAAAAAAAGAGCGAAATAGTTTGCAGTTTCTTATTTTGCTTTTTTGACACTAATTTTAGATTGAACCAGAAGTTAAAACATTTCAGTTAAATTTAACCTCTGCTTAAATATAAAATTAATGTCAAAGATAGCTTACAAAAAACCAGTATAGAAAAGTGCAAACCATTTTGCTCTATCTTTAGTTGTATAGATTCTACAAGTTGTCAAATTGGATAAATGGCCGATTTTCAACTGTCAATATCTCGAAAACAGTTGGATATAGATATAGGACATTATTCATGAAATGTATTTAGAATTTCATGTAGAATCTAAATGTGCAATAATATACAGGACATTTCATTTAAAAAAAGTTACAAACCGCACGCCAGGTTTTTATGAAGCACCCTGTATAATTGAAAATATTTTACCATATGCGCCACAACATATCCTACAATTTTTGTATCTAACATTTTTAATTATTTCTGTAAATAAGGGGACACTAAGGGGCCACCCTGTATATCCACGTCCCACGTCTGGATCGAATGTTTAATAATGGAACATTATACCTTTAAAATCATTTTACTTACTTACGGCAAACTTTCCGCAGATTCAGAAAATGGCGCCTCATTTGAGTGAGGAAATCGTTGATTTCCTCCAGCATGGTGTAAAAACCTTTAAAAAATATCATTTTGCATGATTGAAAACCATCCACATTTTTCCTGGATATTGAATCAAATTTAGTCGTCACGCATTACGCACGACTTTTTAACTCTCATAAAGTCGGCTGAAGTAGATTTTTAAATTTTTATTTAGTTTTAATATCCTTCTGTTGAAGTCTTTTTAAATCATGTTTTTACTGTTATTCCTTCTTTCATTTGAAAATTAACAAATTTCGGCGATCAAGTATTTTTTGTGCCCATTAAATATTTTCTAGTTCAACACTTCAACACACCTGCAGAAAATATTTTTGCCAAGGAAATGTATTATGTATTGTATTTGTATATGTACCATAATAAATGCATAAAACATAGGGAGTTGTATGCCCGCCTGGCACGGAGATGCAACCATCGAAATCGCCTGTCCATTGTTTTTTAATTTCAGAGGTAAGAATTTTAGAACATATTAAAATTATAGCTTTGTGGAAACATAATTTTTTATTTTTTTTGCGTTTTGAAAAATTAGTTTATAAATGACGCAACACGATATGGCGTGACAGGTCATTACCATTCCCATTAAGTAGTATTTAGTCATCTGCTAACAAATTTCTAGCCTTGTTAAAACACCTTAGTCGATTTGGCCGCTAGCTCTTCTACTATTAGCTTTTAACCCATTAATTATAAATGTCAAAAATAAATGCTATTTTGGTAATTTTACAGTTTATTATGAGCAAAAATACATACATTTAGCTAATTATAATATCACAAGAAAAGACATTGTTTTAAAAAACAATCTGTAAAGTATTGCATACACCCAACATTGGATGTCCTCAAGTAAAAAATAATTTTGTGTAGAACTGTTTGAAGCAGTCTGAATGAAAATACACTGGACATTTGGCGTACATATATTGTATGGCTTTTGCAGTTTTTGCATCTTCTTTTATGCTTTTCTTCAGCAGTTATATGTCCAATGTTGTGCGAAGCAGACTTCAAAGGCTAATGCATTTCTAGATCGTCACCCCCCTAGTTCGGTTGGGCTAAGAGCCAGATTTGGCGTCTAGGCCACTGGGCTCAGCTGCATCTTCATTCTCTTCAATAGCGGCATGTTGTGTTTTTATAAATGCAAGTGCTATATAACATTTGAATTCAAGCTGAGCTCTCACCTATGTTGATTGACTAGGGAATTGCAACATTCTTGTTTCTTTTCTGTCATATCTTTTAGCAGATACCAGAGGTTCGACTCTGTAGATCTTGGTTGCAACTGCTGCAACGGCGTTATCATTCGATCTAACTAAGAGTATTTTGTGTTCTGTATCAAAAGAAAAGTTGGAGCATCCTCTTTCCCTTTTATGTTTTAAAAGCCACAAAATCTATAAGAAAATAAAAAATACACTCATGATTAGATGGTGGCATCGTCACAGACAGAAGGTCCATAACTAATAACTACCTTTGCTTGTAGTTCCAATTCGTTAGTCTCATTATTATCACTTTTTCCACCATGAGAAATGAATTTATATAAATATCCGCCGAACTGCGAACGAAATTTTATTGGTCAAATACTGAAAACAGACATGTACATTTTTACATATTTTGAACATGTGCAGAAAATATGTATTTTCCATTTATCTAATATATCTTTATGTTGAAAAGTAAAAAATCATGTTTAAAGGGATATTGTGGAAAATTTTCATTTGTTAACTAATGTTTTAGTAAAAGAATATTTTACAAAACGTTAATGCAACATTGGTTATTAATGGGTAGTTGAAAATTTCACAACATTTTAGAAGTTTCTTAAACATCTTAACAAAAGATCATACACATAGATATGCTTATTTCTTCCAAAATAACAGAAAGTTACAGAAGCATGGAACAATGTCACAAAAGCCAATTCCTAAATGAAAAAAAAAAAAAATTGCCAAAATATACAGCACTAATTCCTACAAACTAAAATGCAAATTTTTTTTTTCAATCTATAGAAATTTTACTTCTCAACAACAATTGCTGAAAAAACAATATGCCTTTTTGAACAGTTTTATCATGCTTATGATTAGTCATACCAAAGATTCATACTTGTATGAATCTTTGGTCATACTTTAAAATAACCCATATCAACAGAAAAAGATTGAATATTTTTAATTAAAATTCTAATATGTATAGTGTTTCTGTTCTCCAGGTGAAGGAAGCAGCAGAAATATCCATGGGCACTGAAATATCAGAAGAAGATATTGAGAATATTATTAATCTATGTGATCAAATTATTGATATGACCAATTACAGGCAGCAACTCTACGATTACTTAAAGAATCGAATGATGGCAATTGCGCCCAATCTGACAGTTTTGGTAGGGGATTTGGTAGGAGCAAGACTTATTTCACATGCTGGTAAGTTTCTTATAGTTTTTATTATCACTCATTGCTAGCATATGATAAGCTAATCATGAAGAATTGTATATGAAAATTATATAAGTATAATATATCTAATCTAAATTGAACTGGTATAAAAACCTTCAAGAGGTTACATCAAAAAATGTATTGAATAATATGCCGTATGGAGATTTTTGTTTTGCTATCTCTTATTGTACGCTTTTGACCAAAATTGACCAGAATCACTGAACTTATTAAGCAATTTATTGAAAAAATAATGTGATAGGTAAAATATAGTATATTGAATAATGGTATATGTATAGCAATATTTCAAAGCAAAACATTTGGTTCAATTAATGTCTGTAATTGAAATGGTTGTGTCAAAAGTTGATATAAACATAAATATCTCAGAGATGAATACTTTAGAATTTGATAGTAACAAATATCATGTTTTAATAAATGTTGCATGTTTTTTTCTAGGTTCACTAATAAATCTTGCTAAACATCCTGCATCAACAGTACAGATTTTGGGCGCAGAAAAAGCATTATTCAGGGCACTAAAAACTAAGAAGGATACCCCCAAATATGGTTTGATTTATCACTCTCAATTAGTTGGTCAGAGCAGCACCAAAAATAAAGGGAAAATGTCAAGGTATGTGAAATCTTGGTTATTTTTAACATTTTAGGTAGATTTATAATAGTACAGAGAGTGTAAGCAAGTTGAGATCAACTTCTAGTATAATGAAAAATGCTTTTTTTTTTTTTTAAGAAACATACCCAAAAACCACCATATCATAATTTCTCCATTTTAATTAGTAATTTTCGAAATATTTTATTGGATGAGCATCGTCAGGAATTTTTAGTTTAAATCTAGCATACTCCTGATTTCAATGAGATAAATAAGTGATGGCTTTTTGGACAGAATAGGCAACAACAATATTGGTCAATAGTTTAAAGTTCAGTCAACGGTCACCACCCTTAAATATGAGGCCGACTATTCCCCCACTTTATAAAAGTTTTCAGCATTTCCAGTTAAATTTTTCTCCAAAAATGGAGAACTGCAATATAGATAGGCAGGATACTATCAGCTTGATAGTTATCAAATAATTCAAAAAAGGTGTGGATACACATCCAACCAATACCTTATTTATATATATCATTAAATCTTCAGGAAATCGTAATATGCGCTCAGCCATCACTTCGCAGAATTGCAGTATCCTTTTATGTAAATATTGAGTATTGACTAGACTCTTCAAATATTTTTTAATGTTCTTAAGGAGTGCATGCAGTTTATTTGCTTTGGATCAGTAACCTACTTAATCTACTTGCTTATCTTCTTTTGGGACTATTTTTTTTTGTTGCTCTATTCATACATCATGTTCTCTTCAATTTTCCACCTTGGATCTTTCAAATGATATATCACCTGACTGCCTTTACCATTATTTCATATTGAGCCATCCTAAAATATATGTTAATCCTATAAAATACAATACAGGTCATGCGCTTTTATGTCCAGTTTTTCAGTTCAAATCAATTCTTCATTAGTTTACAATATTAAATTCAATTACATTTAAGATCTAATGAACACTAACAAATACAAGTCTAAAATCGTAAAGTATTCTAATATAAAATCTATGTTAAAGCATAAAGGTTAAAC
>JAEQML010068563.1:0-18176 GCA_016904865.1 Pissodes strobi | reverse complement strand
ATTCTCTTGAAAGAAGAACTCCGGATGATCTAAGTTTCTATGCATTATAACTATAGTTAACTTCAGAATACATAAATTGAAGTATGCTTGTGCGTTTTTTCTAACTCGAGTTATGTGATGCAACCAGGCCGATAATCCAATGACCCAACTTTTCTGCCGATCAATTGTTATTATTTTTATTAATTGTATACACAATATTTATAAGTTAGTAGAATCGGCATTTTATATCATTAGGTCACATAATTACATTTTACGTTTTACTGATCATTTAATTCTCGAAAAATACAGATCGTAGATATTTTGTCAAAACTTTTTGTGTAGAATTATTTTGAATAAAATTACTTTTTCAAAAAGTTAATCTTCAATGATAATTACATCACTGGCGCAGTCGTTCGTGTAGGTGTCTCAGAGATTCCTGGTTTTGCAAGCAGTCCCATAAGAAAACGTTGCCGAAGCTCAGAAAATTGTCAGTTTCAACTGTTTGCTGAGACATAGACCAACCCAAGGCAAGAAAACCACAGTTACGAACAAGAAAAACCGTAAGTGAGTTTTCCTTTCCACTCCCATTCAATTTTTGTTTTACAATAATTGCTGTGTGTATATTTTAAATTTACTAAAAGTTCGATAATTCGTTACATTTATTAGAAATTTTTGTTTTATTAAAATTGCTGTGTGTACATTTTAAATTACTAAAAGTGCTATAATTCGTTTACATTAATTAAATTTTAATGCCACATAATGAAATTGGCAATCTTACACAAAGCCTTTGAAATATTTATCTTTCAAACATGACTACCCCTACAGCCGCAAAAGAGATTGCTCACACACTTAAAACATTTACAGGCAACAGTGACCACTTGGAATTTTTTATTTCAAGCGTAGATAAATTTTACAATAGATATTATATAGGTACTGTAGATGAATCTCTTAAAGAATTTGTGTTTGCTTCAATTTGCTCTAAACTAACCGAACAAGCAGGCGATTTTATGCTTTGCAGACCAGATCTAACGACCTGGCCTAAAATAAAATACGCTTTAAGACAACGATTTGGTGATAGAATAAACCGACAAGTACTCGCTCAACAGCTAAATTTTTTGACTCGATCTAGAAGAGAGCCCATTTTAGACTTTATAGAAAGATTTAAAGTATTAAAATCACGTATTTCGTTAAAAATTGCTGCTGATGATTCTCTAAATCAAGGCACAAAAGACGTCCTAATGGAACAAACAGAATTAACAGCCGTTACTGTTTTAATGTCTAACTCTCCTAGCGAGCGTTATTATTTGGCACTGGGAAGTGATTAGCAAAAGGTTCTTGAATTGGTGGAGGCATATAGCTGAAGTTTTGGCGGTTATTTATTTGGGGGGGTGTTCTATTTTGTGGAATATAGGGCTCTTGTCGTGGGAAATAGGTACGAGCATTTATTTGTTGTTCGATAAGGGAGTGGTTTAGGACAAGTGAACCTGCGTCGTCGATATTTTTTTGGATTGTTTAACATTAAAATTGTTCGAAGCTCGCTAGGAGAGTTAGACATTAAAACTGTAACGGCTGTTAATTCTGTTAGGTATTGACCTAAACAACAGTTTCCAAGGCAACCTATAAATATTCAACCCCAACCAGTACGTCAACATTTCCCCACTAAGGAGCACGTTTTTGGCAAGCCAAAAAATGTATTTTCTATAGAAAATTCAAAAAAATTGACAAGTCCCCCAACCCCAATGTCTACAACCAGTAGAATGCCGTCGGCAATGAGTAGAAACACAGACGTTCACATGCGCTCAATTCAAAGCCGCAATATACAAAGGCAATTGCCCCGAAATCAAAACTCATATTTCCAAAACCGTCACCCATTTACTGACTTAGCCGATAGCCCAACCCAATCACAACAAGAATTTGAACATTCCCCTGAAGAACAAAACTGTTTCGAACCTCCCGAATATAATGAAGAAACAGAATATGTTCAAAATTATGAAAATCCGCTAGATTTACAAGAAGAAAATTTTCCCAACGACTCTCTAAACGAAAATCCGTCCTAAATCTAAATAGCTTTCAAGTCAACTCTCTTCCCTACATTCAGCTTCAAAATCCCCCAGCCAAATTTCTCATCGATACGGGTAGCCACACATCTTTTATCAGACCATCTATAGCGGAAGAATATTTTTCACAATTAATTTTTCCTTGTAAACACACCCTAGTAACTTGTACCGGCAACATCAACACCCAAAGTAAGGCAAAAATCCCCCTATTAAAAGAATTCAATATAAACAATGAACTCGAATTAATTTTATATAGTTTTCATGACTATTTCGATGGAATAATAGGTATTAGAGATTTACGCAAATTAGGTCTTAATATCGATATAACAAATAGACTTCTAAAAAACGATACGATTGAAATACCTATTTATTACAGAGACAATTTTGACTTACAAAAAATAGAAATACCACCCTTATCTATAATAATAAAAAACATATATACTGATATACCCGATGAAACCGAATTGCATATTCCTCATAGCTCAACATATTGAAATCCCGTGTTCGCTTTTAAAAGTTCGAAATGGCACTATCCTTTTGGAACTTCGAAATCAAAGCAATGAAAACATTGTTTTAGAGTTCTATCCAGATTCAATTAGGGAAGTAGCTCAAGTTTTTAATTCCCAAAATTTCGAGATATCTAATATCGAACAAATAACGTCCAACTTTCACACATATGACAATTTCGATCAGAACCAAGACTTTCACTTATCCGTACAGAGCATTTGAATAGCGGAGAAAAAGCCTCCCTTAAAAAAGTCATCCTTCAATTTCCAGAAGTTTTATACAGGCCAAGCGAAAAACTATATTGTACAAATACAGTTAAACATGAAATCAAGACCACAGACAATATTCCAGTTTAAACTAAATCGTAACGGTACCCTTTTGTACATAAAAAAGAAGTACAAAAACAAATTTCTGAAATGTTGGAAAATGGTATTATTCGTTCGTCTTCAAGCCCTTGGCCGAGCCCCGTCTGGGTCGTTCCCAAAAAGGCTGACGCTTCTATGAAACAAAAATGGAGAATAGTTATAGACTATCGTAAAACTAACGAGAAAACTATTTCAGATCGTTACGTCATCCCCAACATTTCCGATATTCTCGATAAACTTGGCCGCAGCCAATATTTTACCACATTGGATTTAGCCTCTGGCTTTCATCAAATAGCCATGCACCCAAACTCCATTGAGAAAACTGCTTTCAGTGTCGAAAATGGACACTACACTACGAGTTCCTCCGAATGCCCTTTGGCCTCAAAAACGCCCCTGCAACCTTCCAAAGACTCATGGACAACGTCCTGAAAGATCTCCAGGGTAAAATCTGTTTAGTATATATGGACGACATAATTGTCTTTTCTACCTCCTTGCAAGAACATATTTTAAATTTAAAAGCCGTCTTTCAAAAACTCAAGGAAAGCCACCTTAAAATCCAGCTTGATAAATGTGAGTTTCTTTGCAAAACTGTAGAATTTTTGGGTCATGTCATTACACCTGAAGGCGTAAAACCAAATCCAAAAAAAATAGCAGCTATACAAAAATTTCCATTGCCAAAAACATCTCGTGACATTAAGTCATTTTTAAGTTTAATTGGCTACTATCGGAAATTTATAAAAAATTTTGCACACCTAACGAAACCATTAACAAATTGCCTTAAGAAGAATAAAAAAGTGGAACACACCCCTCAATTTGTCCAAAGTTTCGAAATCTGCAAGACTATACTAATGAACGACCCTGTACTTCAACATCCAGATTTCACAAAACCCTTCGTTCTTACCACGGACGCTTCAAACGTCGCTATCAGTGAAATTTTGTCTCAAGGCCCTATTGGCAATGATTGGCCAATCGCATATGCTTCACGCACCCTAAATCCCGCAGAAATAAACTATAGCACCATCGAACGCGAACTTTTAGCTATAGTTTGGGCGACCAAATATTTCCGCCTCTATCTTTATGGGACCCAATTCAAAATTGTCACAGATCACAAACCGTTACAATGGCTATTTTCTGTTAAAGAGCCTAATTCTAAACTCACTCGTTGGAGACTGAAACTTCAGGCATATGACTACGAAATCGTGTATAAAAAAGGGAAACAAAATTCTAATGCCGACTGTCTATCCCGCATACAAATTAATACAATCGAAGACGATCAAATGTCAATCATCCCTAATTTTGATCCCGAGGAAATTCCCAAACTACCGCCTGAAGAACTTGACGAAATTCTTAACACACTTTCCGAAAAACCAAAGCACGAAAAAATCAACATAATTTCGGATATAATTTATTTATTTATCAACGGGAATATCCCAATTTTACAAAAAGTCAATTTTACAAAAATTAATTATTAGTCTAGTCTAAGAATAATTGTTAAAAAATGTTAAAAAAAATTAAGTACACAATATATAAATGGCAAACGAGCTATAAAGTTACAAACTATACACTAACTATAAAAACAACAATGGACCACTAAATTATGTAAAAGGCTAGGCTAGCAATCTATTGACTATTAAGTGCTGCCCTAAGGGAGTACAAGGAGGTGTTAAACAAGTCAACTCTCAATTCATTTGCATGATACATCATTCTGTTTATAGATGAGAATTGACCATAATTGGTGCGATGGTTTTCAATATGAAATGTATTCACAACTCTAAGTGATCTAGGAGGAGCATGAATATGAACCAGTTGCAGGAGGTCACTACAATCTATACTGTTATTAAGTATTTTATAAATAAAGATTCTATCAAAATTAATTCTCCTTTCATTTAAGGACTTTACATTCAACATAGTCAGGAGATGATCATATGTACAAGTTTCAACATCAAGTCCCAATCTAAATCTGACATGACACAAATATTTGCGCTGCACTCTTTCTAGTCTGTCCTTATGACATTGATAGTATGGTGACCATACACAAGTATTATTCTCCAGTTGAGATCTAACTAAACACAAATACAAACTTTTGAGAGCAAATACGTTTTTGAAATCTTTTGTATGTCTTTTTACAAAGCCCAACACTTTTAGAGCTCTATTATACACATAGTCAATATGATTTACAAAAGTTAGTTTGTTGTCAAATATAATTCCTAGATCCTTAATTGTAGTTACACTATTAAGCAGAATATTTTGTATATAATATGAGTTAAGTTTTGGGCTGGATTTTCTGCTAAATTGTATATATTTACACTTACTTACGTTAAGGTGCATATTATTGTTTTCGCACCGTTCCTCAAAACGTTGAAGGTCTCCCTGCAAAAGTACTGATGCATCTGGTGAGTCAAACACTTTAAATACCTGTAAATCATCTGCATACAATAAAACATTACTATGTTGGAAACAGTCAACAATATCATTTATAAAAATATTAAACAGTAAAGGGGTGAGATGACCTCCTTGTGGAACTCCAGATGTTACATTATAATCATCAGACATAGATGTTCCAATTTTAACTCTTTGCTTACGACCTATCAAATATGATTCAAGCCACTTCAACAATACACCATTCACGCCATAATCAGAAAGCTTCTGCAGCAAAACACCAAAATCAACTATGTCAAAAGCCTTCTCAAAATCTGTATAAATGGAGTCAACTGCAAATCCATTCTCAAGCGCTTTAGAAATTACTTTTTCGTACAATAGTAAATTTGTTGTTATTGATCTGCCTTTTGAAAAGCCATGCTGTTTGACAGAGATGATATTCTTGAAATACTCACAAAGAAATTCATTAACAATACATTCAAATATTTTGGGAAAATGTGACATTATAGTTATTGGCCGATAGTTAGTGACCTCATTTCTTGAGCCATTGTTTTTATAAATTGGACAAACAAATGATATTTTCCATACATTGGGAAATATACCTAACGACAGAGATTTGTTGTATATTAACCAAAGAGGCCTCGATAATGCAAAAGCACAGTTCATTATAAATATGGGGGCAATACCATCAGGGCCAGGACCTTTTTTTATATCTATATTTGACAAATATTCCAATATATCATTTATCTTAATATTGAGACCATTTATATTAACATTGCTTGAGCATGAAGCAACATTAACAAGCCTTTCATTTTCATTTGGTTTTCCATAAGCCGATGAGAAAAAGTGAGAAAAGAAACCAACAGTGCCTTCCACATTATCACTTACTTCACCGTTATAATTAAGACAGACAGGAATGCCATTATCTGTTCGATAAATGCGGACGTAGTTCCAGAACGATTGTGGGTCGGTGGTTACTTTATTCTCAACTTCACTCACGTACATGTTATAACAAGATTTTGCCTGCCCTTTACATAGATCCCTAAGACTACAAAAACTATAATAATCATCAGCATCTCCAGTCTGTTTATATTTTTTGTGGGCCAATTTTTTGTTAAAGACATTGGTTTTCAGCTCAGTGCTAAACCATGGTGGAAATTTATATTTACTTTTAATCCTAATTTTAGGAACAAATTGAGTAATAACATTATTTAGAATCTGATAAAACAATAAAACATTATGCTCAACATCACCACATTTAAAGACATGATCCCAATTAACATTAAGTAGAAAATAATCAATATCACAAAAGTTAGAATGCTTAAAATCAAAAATTTCATCATCATACTCAACATGATCAGGTATATTATCACAGTTAACAGTAATGACTAGGGCTGGATGATGCCTGTCACACTTTACTAAACTATCACTAGCGCATACAGTTTTATGACTTAGGTTATCACAGAAAATTAGGTCCAAATAATTGTAATTTGGTACATTGTTGATTTGATACAAATTCAAATAAGGAAAGGTTTCAATTACACTTTCTGCAACTGATGAATATCCCTCAATAAGAGTTCCAAGAGTGTCATTGGACCATTTTAGATTGGGGAGGGTTGTAGTCCCCGGCAACAAATAAACTATGGTCACTATATAAACCAGATGCTCTTTCCACTGTTTCACAATGTTTTTTATAGGCATCGCTACATGATGATGGTGGAATATACACACAGCAGAATAGTTTTTTGAGGTTCTTGCAGACATTTGTGGATACCCATATTTCCTCGCTATCGTAGCAAGAGATTTGCAGCTGTTGGGATTTATATTTCTTTTTTACTGCTATCAGTACGCATCCATTTCTTTGTTTGCCAGTGACTGTACTATCCCTGTCCTTTCGGTATATGTTGTAGTTATCCATGCCCAATTCACCACCGATGAAGTCTGAATTCAATGATGTCTCAGTAAGCAAAATCACATCGTATTGATTGAGTGCAACATTATTACGAAGCTCAGAAATACTGCGACCAGCACAACCCTCTCTCGACCTAGAAACTAAACACTCGAGCTCAGAAAACCCTGTTATTGGCGCCCCATACATTCAAAAAGCGTTAAATATTTATAAAAATCAAATTATATTTAGATATTCCAACAATAATAAAATCAAGGTCCAAAAAGAATTTATTTTTGATAAACAAAGAACTATTATATTTTTGAAAAATGATCCGTTTGAAGAAGATCTCTGTGCAATTATTAAAGAATATTTTATACCCAAAACTACATATTGCTTGCACTTCATAAATAAATCTCTCGAACCACTTATAATCAACATTTTTCAGAAATATTTCAAAAATAATTCATTTAACCTTTACATATCCAATACCATTCTAGAAGACATAACAGACGTAGAAGAACAACAATTAAAGATTAAGTACTATCACGAGACCAAAACGTCCCACCCAGGTATTCAAGAAAATATTAGATATATAACTTAAGAAAAACTTCTATTGGCCAAATCTAGAAAATGACGTCAAAATATATGTAAATCTTTGCGAAATTTGCCAAAAAACCAAATACGAAAGGCACCCCAACAAAATTATTTTTAAACCCACCCCTATTGGTTACGAACCTTTTGACCACTATTATTACGAACCTTTTGACCATCTATATAGATATCTATAAAACACCTTGTACTTTCTTTCTAACTGTGATTGACAGCTTTTCTAAACTAGGACAAGCATACCCTCTTTTAACACCCACAGAAATTGAAGTAGCAAACAAACTTATTACTTATTTTAACCATTACGGACTCCCCCGAAAAATCACTACAGATAATGGCGCATCCTTTAAAAACGAAATTATTCAAAACCTATGTTCCTTGCACAAAATTGAAATCCATTATTGCACCCCCCACAACCCCAACTCAAATAGTCCAACAGAACGTCTTCATTCCACTTTAAATGAAATTATTCTCACCCTTAAGCACCAAAAGCCAAAAGAAAATATAACAATTTTAATGAATTATGCATTTCTTTCGTATAACAACTCTACGCATAGTGCATCCAAATATACCCCGTTTCAAATTGTCAGAGGAAAATTAGATTATAAAAACCCTTTAGAGCTTTCAAACGATCACACTCTTTCTCAATACATGAAAGAACATGCAGAAAATATTATAATAATTAGCCAAGAACTTCACGAAAAATTAACCTCACAACGACAACCTTAGATAAAATAAATAAAAACCGAAATCCAGTAAATATCGATCCTGACAAGCCACTCTACAAAAATCTTCCCACAGAAATCAAAAGTTAAAGAGTCAGACAAATATAAAAAAGTAAACAAACCTATTATAGAGAAAAGTAATGTTGTAGCTATCTATAATAGACAAATCCACAAAAACTTATTAAAACCACAACGTATAATTGTTTCAGATGATACAAATCATCCCATTCCTGCTCCTTCTACCCATCGCTACGAACTTAGAAGTTAAAAGCATTAAAAACCCCATACTACCAACGGCCATAGGAAAAACCTATATATCTGCTACTCAGCACACATCCACTTTTCACAAAAATCTTACAGAAATCGAAACTTCCTTATTTAATATAAAAAATATTTTGATCCAAGCAAACAAAACTATTTTCAATACAAAGCAAAATGAAAGCTTTTCAATTCTTACTTCTTATAAATTTAATCAAACTTATGCATATCTACAGACAATTTTAAGAAATACCAAAATTTTTCACAAACCCAATCGACCAAAAAGAGGCCTCCTTAATGTAATTGGCCAAGTCGACAAGTGGCTCTTCGCTCTTCGCTCTTCGGCACTCTAGACTCAGACGATGAAACTCGTTATAATAATTATTTCGAGATGCTAACAAAAAACCAAGAAAACATTTACAAAGAACAATCAATTCTATCCACTGTTACACAGGAATATACTAAAAATTAAAAAAAAATAAATACTAACCAAATAATTATAGTAGAGAAAATTAATTTACTAGAAAAGAGCCAGTTAGATCTATCTAATGCCTTATATATGTCTTTAATTTTGGACACTATAATGCTGCAATTAAACACCCTAAATTCTGTAATAAATAATATCGAAAATGCAATCTCATTTGCTCATGTAAATAAAATGCACAACTCGATACTCAATCCTAACCAACTTGTAACATTAACAGAAGATATAAAAAACAATATACGGTCCAAACCGGATACCTGAATTTAAAGAACTAATAAACTTTTATAACTATTTATCTGTCCAAGTTATTATTATAAATAACTAAATTTTATTTTCAATACACACACCAATTGTTTTGCCCAACAACTATATCCTTTACAAACTTTACCCAATACCTGTTGCAAACAAAACCATTCTCCTATCTAATCCTTACGTCCTAGTCACAAAAGAAGATTACTGGACCACGGAAGAAGAATGTCCGCAACTAGAACACCTTTTTATCTGCAAGCAAACTGCCCTATCGAAAGACGAACGTTGCCTCTTCGAGCTGCTAACAACGTCAAACAATATGTGTCCATTAATCAATGATAACTACCAAAAAAATACCATTCAACGTACGAACGTAACGAAATTTTGGTCATTCCTGTGAACGAGATAATTGCACGAGCCAAATGTCAGCGAGGACTCTACAAAATCTCTGAGCCAAGTATTGTTACTCTATCTATGTGCCCTGTTGAGATAGATAACAAAACATACGAAGGCGAAAGAAAAACACAACTTCAATATGTGTTAGAACTGCCAAAGTTTTCGAATGTCCAAAGTAGCAACAATATTTCCAAGTTAACTATCGAAGAAATAAACTTGGATGAAATGAAGACAGCCCAGAAAATATTGTCAACAATCCAGTTGCACCTCTGGAAACTCCCGAAAATTCGACGAACATTTGGATCGCTCCAATTTCATCCCAAAGAAATCACCTCTGAAAGAACGTCCTCACAGACGCCCCTTCAGAAGAGAGTCGGAAAAACGATCAACCACTGCAGCCCTTATTTTCCGAACTTGAGGAGGGAGGAGCTATGTGATGCAACCAGGCCGATAACCCGATGACCCAACTTTTCTGCCGATCAATTGCTATTATTTTTATTAATTGTATACACAATATTTATAAGTTAGTAGAATCGACATTTTATATCATTAGGTCACATAATTACATTTTACGTTTTACTTATCATTTAATTCTTGAAAGATACAGATCGTAGTTATTTTGATAGTCAAAACTTTTTGTGTAGAATTATTTTGAATAAAATTACTTTTGTTTAAAGTTAATCTTCAATGATAATTACATCACTCTCGATTTAGAAGATAATGGCAGTTGAGAACCAAGCTACCAATATAATAAATTATATCAATGATATATTTTAGGTATTCTTGTTATCCTCAGCCATTACCAGATGCTATCTGCAATATAACAGGTCGTACTTTTAACACATTTGATGACACTGAATTCAAGTACGATATTTGTAATCACGTGATTGGACGTGATCTTGAATACGAAGAGTGGGAGGTCTCTTTGAAGAAAAACTGCAGTCAAGCATGTTCAAGAGATTTAGCTATAGTTCATGATAAGCATGAAATGATAATTAGGTCTGATTTGAGCATTAAATATGATGGTTACGAGTACACTGTAGAGCAAATAAAAAATATTGGGGCACAGAATCATGGATTTTCGATAACCCAACTTGGCAACACTCTGCTGTTTATTTCAAATAGGTAAGCTTCTATTGTGAGATATTTCCCTTTCTCGAACTTTATGTATTCGCTAATGGGTGCTTCATCAGTAATTTCCAAAATAACTGTTTCCTGCGTTTTTGATTTTATATATTTCTTAGATATGGTTTTTGGATAGTTTGGAATAAACTAGCCAATGTTAAGCTTGGTGTAGTCCATAAGTTGGTACATAAAGTGGATGGTCTTTGCGGATATTTCAATGATGATCCTGATGACGACAAAAGGAAGCCAGATGGAAAAATAGCCAGGACGACCGCAGATTTTGGAAACAGGTAAATTTTTTTTATCGGATACTTGATTAGGTTGGTGTGGTCAGACTAGATATAATAATTTAAATAAATTTAGTCATAATGGAATTGTTTGCCCTGTAGACAAGTAACTAAGTGCATAAAAACTTTATTCTCCATTTTTTATGGGTATTTTAATACTTGCCTTTAATGTTATTTATATACTTCAAATGCCAATTTCTTAAGACGTTCCATGCAAAACGCAAAATCATTTCCGGATCTAAGCATAACGCCCTTCACTTTGCAAGAGTTAACTCATTTCGATCACGGTTTTATTGAGATAAGTTTTATTTTCGAATGTATCACCGTATCGACTGAAAACAAAAATAAATAAATTTAAAATAACGTTAAATTTAAATGTGAAGTCAAATGATTGTATTATTCAAAAAACAAAATAATCCTTTTACTGCTTATGCCTATATTAAGTAAATAAATACTGTTTGATATTGATTGTTAAAGTAAATTATAATAGACACCTTCATGACGTTCGTATTTTTCTAAACCCACTTGTTTTATTTAAACATCATTTCTCTTATAGTTGGGCATTAAATAAAGAACAGCCAATATGGTGTGAGGCGAAGGCATGCCCTATACATATTCAAAACCAGGCGTGGGAGATGTGCAACAAAGTAAAGTAAGTAGAGTGTTAATAAAATTATTGACCAGTATTATACAGAGTATTTATCGATATTTTTAGAGAACAACCTTTAGGCCAATGTGCAATAGCGTTAGATATTGAGGCGTTTATATCTAGATGTCTTGATACTACTTGCTCATGTTTGGAAAAGGCTGAGAACAACCATACTGCAGCGGATGAGTGTAGATGTAACGCTATGCAAACTTTTGTCGTAGATTGTCTATCTGCAGATTCTAAAGTTGATTTGTCGGAATGGAGAATGCTTCAAGATTGCCGTAAGTAGTGTATTTTTAGTACAAAAACCTAATGCCACTAATAAAATATCTATAGCATGTGAAAATATATTAAAATCTATATTCAATATTTTCGAACCACCTATATGAGAGCTATGTGTAGTCATTTGAATTGTGCTTAATTTTTTATTGATTTGAATTGGGCTTAATTTTTTATTGATTATTTATATACGACTTAAGGGAACTATCGGCCATGTTTTGCATGACTTTAAAAAATCAACCTGTTGTGAAATCTCGGGTCTATAATCATTTGGCTGGCTAGACGTGTATTGGGTTAAGTGCATAAGCTCTATCGAAAAATTTCGAAGTTGTATAATGTTTTGTTCCGCAGATTTATGGTTTCTTCTAGACTAGGCTAGTGTATAATTATTGCTAAATGTATATTACTATGAACATTACAGCTGCTGCATGTGATGCTCCGCTTGTTTACCACGACTGTTACCAACGAAAATGTGAGCCAACCTGTGAGTCTATTGCAGATCCGTATGTTTGCCCAAAGGTTTCCAAAATGTGCTTCCCAGGATGTTACTGTCCAGCTGGTAAGTTGTAAGGATCAAAAAGACGAGCACATTTTACTACTGTGCTGTAGAAATTGCATTTTATATGGGTAACCGTTTTTCACTTGTTTCTACTTCTGAGATTTTTATTATTGGCAATATGTTCTATTAAAATGCTTGAGTAAGTTTATATTGAGCTGAATCAACGAATTCCCTGTACGTCCATAGCAGTAAATAATTTGCCCTAATCATCACTTTTAAGGTGAATAAATCTCTATTTACTGAGTTCCGGATCCTGCTGAAATCATTTTTGGCTGCATAGGTGCTAGTTGCCTGTCGGCGAGTACATTGTCTCAGCTATTTGATTTACTGCTCCTCAGTAAGGCAACATAACTAAAAATCCATATGCATATAATGCATCATTAATAATATTCTAAATCACATCTCAAAGTATCAATAGTCTCAAATTGTATTTTGCTGAAATTGTCTTCTGCCTAGGTAGCCAGCCTCTTTATCTTCTATCCTGGGAGTTGTGTCTTAGAACCATTCGTTCTAAGACACAACCCCATTTTATTCGGTTGAGTAATAGTTATACTCAGATAATTCTTTGAACGACGATAGCAAATTGTTTTTTTTTTAACAGTAAAAGCTAGATTTGAATAATTACTGTAACATTAAATTTAAAATTTATAGGACATGTTAAAAAAGACGACACCTGTATAAAACCATCAAGCTGTAGAGATTGTGAATGTAACGTATTGCCACACTTACAATACGTCACATATGACGAGAATAATTTCACTGTTAATGGAAATTGCGTTTATGTCATGTCCAGGGATGCACTTATTGGTGACCAAGATACTCATAAGTGGCAGGTTTGTTAATTTTATATACCAGAGTTATATCAGAATTTTTTTCGCCATTAAAAGGAAAATGGGCATTACGTTTGTTCTTAGATATTCCAGGCGACTTAGTGTTTTTTTTTACTGAAAGTTCATATCAACATACTCTATATGCTTTTTAAAATTCCCAAGAAATTTAAATTTTGCATCGTTCAATAAAATGAGAACATATTTTTAGTACATTCATGTAATTCGAATTCAAATTCCTTATTGGTGACAAAACAATCGTTTGCTTACACAAGTCAATGAAATATTAATTAAAAAAACATAACGGGTTAAAAAAACAATAAGTCCTACATCTAGCCAATAACAAATTATTAAAATTATTTATTAAAGTCTAAGAATGGTTTATCAAGAAAATCACTATATGCATAAAAAGCATTTTTCATTAAAAAACTCGATACATGCCTCTTAAATTGAATCAGCTGTCTGACTGCGATTGGCTATTTGTTGCAAAATTTGGGTGCCAGGTAATGAGGCCCGTCTTGAGTTATTTTAAGACGACAGAAGTCTGAGAGCAGGTCTGACGTTAGCCGTGTATCATGCGAATGGACATCGTAGTGACATACATATAGATTTGAATCTAGGACTGTTTTTCGAATGACAATTTTCCGAAAGACAGTTCTTCGAAGGACAGTTCTTCGAATGGACAATTATTCGAATTGATAATTATTCGAACGGATAGTTTTTCGAAAAGACAAATATTCGAAAGGACCGTTTTTCGAAAATATTAAATTAGAGAAAACATAAAGATAATTTTTGACGTAATTTATTAAAATTGTTTATTAAACATATTATTTACATATAATTATTAGGGTTTTGCATGGCCCTCCGCTCGCTTCGCTCGCTACGGGGCAAGAACAAGGATTAACCAAAGCTAACGCAAACTAACCCAAAATTAGGTAAAGGTAAATTAATACAAAATAATATACAAAACATCTGTCGCGACGGGAATCGAACCCGCACCGCCGGAATGACAGGCAAGAACGCTACCCTCTACACCACGCACCATGCAAAAAGTTTGCTAAAACGGTAAAAGGGACTAATCCAAACTAAATTAAAGATTCGAAAAATGGTCCATTCGAAGAATTACACATTCGAAAAATTGTCGGTTCGAAGAATTGTCTTTTCGAAGAACTGTCCATTCGAAGAAATGTCGTTCGAAGAACTGTCGTTCGAATAATTGTCATTCGAAAAACCATCCGGATTCAATAGATTTAGACTATTTTTGATATGTAACAGATTTTCCAGTATGTAGATGGACGGCAGTGTCAGAACTCGAAGATTAATAAAAAGCTCCTTACAATCTTCCGTATTATAGCCTAATCCTCCCACAATTCTTATGGCTTTTCACTGAAGCCCGAAAACTCTCTCAGCATGACATGGGTGTCCCCATACAAGGACAGCATAGGCCATTCTACTATGAAAAACCAAAGTAGGCAGATCTCAGAACCTCACGAGACACACAGCTTGACAAGCCGCGGAGCATAAAAAGATTGTTCTTTAGTCCAGCCGCCAACTTGTCAACCTGAACCTCCCACACCAGTCTTGGATTGGGATGAACTCCCAGAAACGTACACACACCAATATCTCCATCAATGCTATTTAGATCCCTAACTGTAAAGATCATGCTATTTGTTGGCCTCATTAAGGTGAACCCATTTACCGTGAACCAAAGCTTGACTCTTTCCTGCAGTTTCTTAAAATCAGCAACAACATCTGTTACGGAATCAGCAGCGGTCGAGATGGTGGTGCCATCAGCAAAAAGTATAAATTTGGCACTGGTGATTCATTGACAAAAATTAACAATAAGAGGCCCAGGCACAGATCCCTGTGGGACGTCAATAAGATGGTCATTTGTTTGAACACGAGAACTTCGGAGTGCTACCCTGTACTCCGTTTCAAACTTATTTAGAGCAAGTTTGAAGTCCTCACATGGATACTGCTTATTCAGGTCACTCAAGAAATGGAGCTGCTCCCGCATGTATATTAGGTCATTATTGAACCAGAAGATGTTGTTACCCTGATCAGAGCGGACCCGATAGTGTTTTTCTGGAAGGACCCCAGATAAGTCTCATTCAGCAATCAAACAAACTGCTCAAATCTCTCATTTATACCATCATCAGCTAGCTCGACAAAACTCCAATCAGGATTGAAAACTGCATAAAGAAAATCCAGCTTCCCAGCCTGTCTAATAGGTCGACACATTTTCCGGTCTACCTTAACATTAGTTTTTTTACTTAAGGTGTCTACTTTTACTAATTGACCTTTGTGATCAGAGATTTAATTCTAAAGTAACAGAAAGTGAGACAGCTAAAGATCCGCACACAAATATATTGTCAAGCAATGCATGGGTTGGAGTTAATATGGTCTTTCTCATACCAAAAGAGTCAAAGTCACAGAGATGCACAGCCCTTATTTCAACACCGCCCAAATCTACATTAAAATCACCTGCTACTATTACCTGTTATAGAAGCTTCAAATTCATTTATTATATTTTTTATGGACCTTATGTTTATATGCAATACACTAAAATCTACCTCATATTAGTCGCCTCAAGTCTAAAAAGGCATTTACGGTAACACCCTTTGGCCAGAAATCTGAGTTAAGAATCTGCTCCATTTACGTATGTTGTAGATATGTTTTTTTAATACATCCAATTAATTACATATGGTGTAGATATGTTACATATTGTTGTGGAGGATTCATGTTTGTTAGACAAGTTGTTACCTATTTATCCACCTTAGTTGTAGGCTTTTTGAATAAAACCGCTTCAGCTCTGGGCCCAGAGTATAAACTGCACGAGTGTTAATTTAGTGACCCAAGAACTTGATAACGGGGGAGATTTGTTCCTCGAAACGTCGAGCATTTTCCAGTAAATTTAGGTGTTTCAGGCTGCATTAGGGTCACTAAATTTTAGCACTTGTGCGATTAACACCCTGGGGCCAGAACCGAAGCGGCCTTATTTAAAAAGTCTACGACTGAACTGGAGAAATTGGTAACATTTTGTAGAACAAACAACTAATTACATATAAAATTGAATACATTTTTCCTTTCAAGGTCTTAATCACAAACCACCCCTGTCAAGGTAAACCTGAAAAAATGTGCGTAGGTAAAGTAACTATACTCTACCAGGGCCATAAACTACATATATTAGTAGATTACTACAGGAATAAATTAAAACTCATCGTAGATAGTGAGCGAGTTGCAGATTTTGAGGAAATAGAAGACTGGGCTAAGGTTCGAGAAACTACTACGAAACATATGAAGTTATTGCTGACCGACGAGCAAGTAGAGGTAATTCACATTTTATATATTATGAAATTCCATAAGACAATTCAAAAGTAATTGGTATTTACATTCTTGGTCAAAGATATCTGCAATAAAAAATCTTGCCTTGTAAGCGGAATTTCGGGTGTCGTTTATATTTTCTATTTTCTTTTAATTAGTTATTTAACAGCACGCAATTCAAAAATCACTGCAGAAGTTGGTAGAGTTGTTCAAGCTTTTTATGACTATTTAGCACTAAAAAAAAGCCTGAAACTAACCGTCTGAACCAATGGACAATCAGTTAGCTTCACTGAAGTTTGCGCACCAAGACAAACCTCAAAGAAATGGAAGCCTTTTAAACTAACCCAAACTTTTTGTAGTAACCGGTATAAAAGTCGACTTACCAGTGTTGGTTCACGACTCATACTGCCAGTCTCTAGTAATACACAGCAATTTTGTTCTTTAACATTTCGGAAGTTCTTCCACTAACCCAAACAACTCTCTAGTACGTAATCATGAAAACAATAATCACCTACCTAATGCTCTTTAGGATTTTCAAAACCAATAATTTAAAACTTTTGTAGACCTCTACAAATCGCCCAAATTCCAATTTGGCTGATCAATGCAGTTGGATATAAGCAATGCTTGTGCCAAATTTGATGTATAGTATAACTGTGTGCGCTAGCCGCTAATCCTCTGACACTTATTTCTCAACCTAGATTTGAAATTGAGCTTTTCGAACCGAAAAGGTCGAATACTGTAAAAAACAACATATTTTAGGACCGATTGATATGAGATACCAAAATGATATCGCATGCTTTATGTTTACGGCTTCCTTTTTTTAGTCTCGTCTAGGTTCCGAATTAGTTTTTATTTTAGTTTGCTGACTAAAGTTTAATTAATTACATTTTAGTCCGACATTTAATACGCATATAATAATAATTAATGTAAAACTCCTGTTCTGCGTTAATCTCAGATATCACTTACAATACTTGTGTGTTGCAGGTATCTGTGTACTACCCTTCTCTTGGCGTATCAGTGAAAGCACCATCTCATAAATATGGAGGCAAACTTGAAGGTAAGTAAACTGAATAATTATGAACAGCTCTTCAATAATAGTTACTCACTACTTAAGAGACCTAGCTACTGCAAATTTCTTGCATTGGTCGTTACCTTCGGAAGAAAATGTTAGAAAGTGTAAGAATGAGAACTAACTTTTGCTTTAATATAATTTTTCAAGTTATATGTCTA
>JAEQML010068562.1:0-18177 GCA_016904865.1 Pissodes strobi | reverse complement strand
TTTTTCCTATAGATGGTTTGTCCTTCTTTTAATTCGGGAATAGAACTAGCGTTTTCATTTTGTTTTTGGGTATTTTTAGCTTGATTTTTGGGAGTTTCTTCAAATACTTTTTTGTGAAACGGGATTAGTTCGTTTTTTCGTTTCTCATTGTATTGTTCATATATGGTCAAGTCATTGTTTATGTTTGGTTCATTAAAATAGGGTCCGTATAATAAAGAGAAAGGTGAAAAACCTGTCGTGGAATGAATGCTTTGATTATATACTAACACGGCTGAAATCATTAGGTTCTGGGGAGTTTCTTCAGGATTTCTCATTTTTTGAGTTTTCAACTTTTCTAAAAGCGTAGAATGTAATCTTTCTACTATACTATTAGATGTTGAATTACCAGGCGTGGTGTAGTGTAATTCTATATAAAAGAGTTGACAAAATACTTGGAATAAGCGGTTTTTCAATTCGGATCCTTGGTCTACGACAATCTTCTTGGGGGTATTATGGTGGGAAAAGTAATGCCTTAATTTGTTAACTATTGTGGTTGCATTTCTGTCAGAAACGTAGTAAGCTTGCGCGTATTTAGAGAAAGAATCTACAATAGTTAAAAACTGACAATTTGAAAATTGGAATATATCAAGGTGTAGGGTATTAAATGGTTTTTCCGCTAGCAATGGGCCTTCATAATTTATTTTATACGGGTGTCTTTCATACTTGTTTTGTAAGCAGATCTCGCAAGTATTAATTAGAGTGGTTATTGTCTCGCGCATTTGAGGCCAATAATATTTTCGTTTTAGTTGGTTATATGTTTCCGTTATGCCGTTATGATTCTTCTGATGATATTCGGAGATAATATCTTTTTGTTGTTCTTGGTTTTCGATATCTGTTAAATAAATATTCGACATTTGAAGTTTTGCGGAAGAATTTAGATTTTCGGCAACATATTTTTGAAATTCTTGTTTCAAATCAGAATTGGGGATGTATAAAACAAAAAGTATGTCAGGTCTAATTATTTCCTTTAAGATTTTACTGAAATGATCTGGGAGTTTATCTCTTTCAATTCGAACAAGATGATGATTCTTTTTAAATGGTTTCGTGTATTTATGCAGGAATTTATTTCCAAGGTCTATAATTAACCGTGTGGATGCATAGTTTACGGGTAGTTCGGAAATGGGAAGGTACTTGCCTTCAGTGTCGTTGTTGGAATGTACTGTGGCATTCGAATCTATGTCGTTCTCTCTGGGTTGAGGTAGGTCGATGTTTTCGGCTATGACGTCGTTATATCGTTCGTTAAGGGCAAAGTCGGCAAGATCAAATTCGGCGAGGTTGGCTACAGTGTTATCAGCGTTGGGAGCTATTGAGTCGCTTTTTTCTAAGATATTTATGTCGATACGTGAAAGAGCATCGGCAACTGCATTTTCCTTTCCTTTTTTATATTTTATTTCAAAATTGAATTCCAATTTTAACTTCCAACGAATAAGCCGTGAATTAGGTTCCTTTATTTTGGATAACTAGACAAGGGGGTTGTGATCTGTTTCTATCACAAATTTTTGGCCGTATAAATAGGGTCGGAAGTGTTTTGTAGATTCTATTATTGCCAAAAGCTCCTTTTCTATGGTCGAATAGTTTCGTTCGGCAGAATTTAAGGTTCTGGAATAATACGCAATGGGATGCTCGTTTTGAGAAAGTACACTGCCAAGGGCTATATTTGAGGCATCGGTAGTCAATTTAAAAGGTTTAGCGAAATCTGGATATTGGAGGACAGGGGAGTTGGTAATTAATTCTTTGCACTTTAAGAAGGCTTCTTGATATTCCTGGTTGCCAATATGTTTTTCGTGACCTTTTCTCAGACATTTCGTTATTGGGAAAGTTGTTTTAGCGAAGTTTTTTATAAACCTTCGATAGTAACCGATGAGGCCTAAAAATGATTTAATTTCTTTGGTGGATCTGGGCAATGGATATCTTTTGATGGCTTCTATTTTGCAAGGATTTGGCTTTATGCCTTCAGGGGTGATTATGTGACCAAGAAAGGCTACTTCTTTGGATAAGAACTCTGATTTATCCAATTGCACTTTAAGGTTAACTTCTCGGAATTTTTTAAAGATCTTTTTAATATGGTCAATATGTTCAGGAAGGGACTTCGAAAAGATGACCACGTCGTCCATATAAACAAAGCAGAATTTGTACAGATATTCTCTTAGAATCTCGTCCATCATTCTCTGGAATGTGGCGGGGGCATTTTTCAAACCGAAGGGCATTCTTAAATACTCAAAATGCCCGTTATTAACGGTAAATGCCGTCTTTTCTATGGAATCAGTGCTCATCTCAATTTGATGGAAACACTGGGCTAGGTCAAGGGTGGTAAAGTATGTACATTTTCCAAGGTTATCTAGAATTTCTTCTATTCTTGGCAGTGGGTACTTATTCTCGATAGTGGCTTCATTGAGTTTTCTGTAGTCGATGACAAGTCTGAATTTTGCTTGCCAGAAGCGTCGGCCTTCTTTGGGACAATCCAAACCGGGGCAGAATAAGGGGATATAGAGGGTCGGACGATTTTATTGTCTAGAAGTTTTTGAATTTGATTTTGAATTTCGGGCAGCATGGCAGGAGGGTGGCGAAAGGATTTAGCATATATGGGACGATCATTTGTAGTTCGTATATAGTGTTTCGTTTGGCTAGTAAAAGTTAGATCGCAGTTTTCATAATACATAATATCCTTGAACTCGTGGCATAGAGGTATTATTTTACATTTTTCCAAATCATTTAAGTGATTTAAACGTAATTGTTTAGAAACTTGAAACGAGGTGTTATCTGTCGGTGGGTTAGTTATCTCAAAGTGTTCTTTGGGAATAACTCTCATTCTTTGATCGAATTTTATGTTATGTCTGGGAAGTGGATTAGGAATTTTACAAAATCCATTCTTAACTGTGATTAAACTATCAGGAATTACTACTTGGTTATTTATTTGAAACGAAGGTAATATAGCGTCTCCGCTTTCGAGATTTACTGGAATTATTAGTGCGTTACTATTTAAATTTTCAACAGGTTTAGAGAGATTTATTGTAAGCGAGTGAAAATTTTAGTTTTTTATTTTGTTGAAGTGTCAAGCACCTATTTTGATAATCTAAAATAGCATTTAGGTTTTTAAGATCTTTTGTTCCTAAAAGAGCATCAAAATCATGGTGCCAATTAAGAACACGCATTTTTAAGGGTAAATTAATTCCTATTTCTTGCAAAAGAGGAATTTTAATATGGGTGTTTTCACGATAGGTCCTTTTGCACGCTGTTACTTCAAAAGGCTCGTAAAATAGTAAATCAGGGTATAATTTGGCTATATTTGGGTTAATAATTGATTCGGAGGCTCCTGAGTCAATTAAAACGGAAATTTGCATTTCTGGTAAAAAGAAATAAGGCAATTCGATTTTTTGAGCTATATTGTTTAAGTTAATTGGTCGGTAGAGGCTAGTTCGTGAAAATTTTGATTTTCTGTATTAAAGTCCTCCTGATGTGGGCTAAGGAGAATATTTTCTTCTTGCACATTGGGCATGTCTTGATTATCATAATAATCGTCGCAATACTCTTCGTAGTTTTGGTCCTCTGAGTGTTCGTGGTTTGTTTGTAAGTTTGTTAGTTCTTGGGATGCAAAATTCCTAGGACCGCTAGGTTGAAAATGATTATAATAAGGCCTATTTTGGGCTAGTTGATTTATTCGAGAAGGTCCGGCTGACTGGACGGACATCGGGGTAGGTTTTGGCCAAAGTCTTTGATTAAGGTTCCTCTGGGGAGCAAACACATTTTTGGGCTTTCCAAAAACTTGTGCGTTCGTGGGAAAATGTTGTCTTACGGGTCTAGGTTGCACGGGAATTGGTTGAGAAGGAAAAGGTTGTTTAAAATTGTTTTGCTGTTGAAATTGTTGAGCATTTTGGTTAAAATGCGACTGAGCGTTTTGATTAAAAGATTGATTAAAATTCATAGATTTTTGATGTTGATTAATAGGTTTTTGAGTTACCTGATTTTTTAAGTTGATTTGGGATTCAATTAGATTAAAATTTGTGACTTGTACAAGGGCAGCATTTAAATTGCTAGGGTTGTGTATAAGTAATATCGTTTTTAAAGATTCTGGCACATTTGACATTAGAACGATTACAGCGGTTTTCTCAGCTTGTGCTGTTAAAATTAATTTCGAATTGGTATCTATATTTTCACTCTGAATTTTTGAATTTATTCTTTGTACAAATAATTTTAGTCTTTGTACAAAATCTAATAGATTTTCGTTTTTATTTCTATTAGTATAATTTAGTTGTTGCATTAAAGTTTGGTATCCTATTGGATCTCCATATTTTTCTCTTAAAGCTAGTTTAATATCGGCCCAGTTTTTAAGGTCTGGTCTACTCATAATAAAATCTCTAGACGTTTCGACTAACTTAGAGCGTATAACGCTTAAAACAAATTTTTTCTGAATTTCTTCGCCATTATAATATAAATTATGAAATTCGTCGATTGAAAAAATAAATGATTCTAAATGTTCTGGATTTCCAGAAAAGGTAGGTAAAATGGTTGCAAAAGATCGCAGGACGTCCATTTTATCTAAATTAATTAAACTATCACTATCAGAAGGTTCAATTAACACTTCTTCTTCCTCGGAAGAAGAGAGACTTGTATTATTAAAATCAAAATTTAAATTAATATTATCACTAGATTGGCCAGTACTAGAAGATGCAAGATTTAATTCTGAAAATAATTCGCTTATATTTATACTAGATTTATTTTTATAAGTTTCTAGTTTTTCAGCCAGTGATAAATTTTTATTCTTCTTAATCTTTAAGCCTAGTCTTTTTCTATTTGAAATTAAAACACTTTTAAAAATTTGTTTGGGATCAACAGACATGTATAACAACAGTGGCAATTTTAGTAATTACTTACATTAAGAAGAACATCAGGGAGAACCATTCGAACATCTTTTAGCAAGTTTTATCACAAAAACGCACATAAACTTTTTGCACAAAAGTTCCAATTTACGGTACTTGTTACACAGATGTCAGTCTACTGGTTTGCAGAAGAATACTTGAAATCTTAGGATCCGCGGCGATACTTCGAAGATTGAAGATTTGCCTGAGTTTCACCCGATGGAGTTTCTTTCTTCTTTCTGTGCCTTTTTCTTATTAATCTCAATGCTTAACAATAGAGAGATCAATGGAGTCGGCTAGGAGTATTCGGAATTCTTCTAGTTATAGTGCTCAAGGTATTAAGATACGCCAAATCTCAACGAACAATCGATAAAGAGACTTGCAGCACTATCCTGTTCGCAGCGCCAGTTAAATACTCGAACCAGTAGAATATATTTTAAAAAAGGTTTTATTTCGTACTTCTTAACCTACTCGTTACATTGGTGACTAAAGACTACCCATGATTATTCAGAAAACCTTCCATGTAATAATTAATGTTTATAAAATATACCAATATGCTTATTCTACGATTATGCTGAATGTGTATTAATAGTATTGGTTTATGCATATAACTCGCGACTCTGGTGGGTTGGGCCGGAATGGCTTGCAAACGTGTATGTTGACACTTGACCTGCCCTTGGAGCTACTACTAGCGAATTACCAGAATTAAATCAAATGTTTCGATGCTAGCAACTGTAAAAAATGATCTAAATATTTTTGAGAGATTTTCCACTTGGTATCGTTTAAATCGAGCTATAGCTTTGTGTCTTAGATTTCATTGTAATTGTAAAACTAAAAATCAGCGTTTGTTAGGAAATTTAACTTTGGAAGAGGTAAATAATGCAAAGCTTAGACTGTTAAAAATTGCGCAATCGGAAATGTATCCTAATGCAATATTATGCTCCACTCTTAAGGAACCAATACATAAAAAATCGAAACTATTATCTTTGAATCCTTTTATGGGTCCAGATGGGCTCTTAAGGGTTGGAGGACGTCTTGGTAAATCAAATCTAAGCTACGATAGTAAACATCAAGTTATTTTGGCTTCTAAACATCGTTTAACCAGACTTTTAATCTTAAATGAGCACCATACACATTTACATGCAGGGACTTTATCGGTTTTAACTGCATTGCGAGAACAGTACTGGATTGTTCAAGGTCGCCGGGAAGTGCGAAATGTACTAAATCGTTGCATAACGTGTTTTAGAGTAGAGCCGAAAGCACTTGTTCGCCAAATGGGCAATTTGCCTTTCGATCGCATTAACCAAAACCGGCCATTTCTCATAGCAGGGGTAGACTTTGCCGGCCCGTTTCTAATTAAGGATGGTAAGCTCAAAAATCGTACATTGGTTAAGTCATACTTATGTCTATTTATATGTTTTGTTACTGAGGCTGTACACCTCGAGGCTGCGACGGATTTAAGCACTGAAGGTTTCTTAACTGCCTTGAAAAGATTTGTGTCGCGTAGGGGTCTCTGTAAAACGATTCACAGTGATCATGGAACAAATTTTCAGGGAGCTAGCAATTATTTAAAAAGATTTTATAATGACATCCCTAAAATTATTGAAAATGACGAGATATCTAATTTTTTTTTAAAGAACGCTATAGATGGAGGATTATGGGAGGCTTCGATTAAGCGACCGAAATTCCATATAACCCGCGCTATTGGAAAGAAACAAATTACATACGAGCAATTATCCACATTATTTGCCCAGGTGGAGGCTGCTATCAATTCCTCTCCTATAACTCCTTTTTCGGAAGATCCTTCTGACCTCACATGCCTCACCCCAGGCCATTTTTTAATTGGACAACCATTGTTGTCCCTTCCCCAAACTGACTTACTCAATATACCGTCGAACAGACTGAACCACTATGAAGAGTTACAACAAATGTTTCAATCCTTCTGGAAGCGATGGTCTCGAGACTATTTGCTTGGCCTGCAGCAGCGTTCCAAATGGCAAGAGGCTACTAAGGATCCCTTAAAGATTGGTTCATTGGTGTTGCTGATTGATGACAACCTGCCCCCTCTTTACTGGAGAATGGGATGGGTGTTACAACTTCACTCAGGAGATGATGGTATTTCGCGGGTGGCAACCTTAAAGACATGCAGTGGAGTCACAAAACGTGTTGTGCAGAAATTGTGCCATTGACTATTAATTACTGTTTGAACGACTTCAAGCTTTCAAAGGCCGCCGGTACGTTCGGGACATTACCCTGTAAAACATTCTTGTTATTTTGTTAAGCTCTATTGTTCGAGCATCCTTTACTTATTTATCAGTTCTAAATGGCGTACGTGACCGCGCGCCAGTGCCACCCGTACCGAGAAGAAAAAGCGCAGGTGTCTGTCAGAAAAAAACTGTCAAGAACGCGCATCGTTGTCAATATAACAATATTATTTTTTAGTACAAATGTAATCATATCAGTCTATTAAAACTCAAGTAAAAATCGAATTATTTAGTCAGTATTTCAATCAACAAGATTCAACAATCCCAAAGCCATTAATTTTAATCTCACCAACGTTCATTTTCACTTGTCTTCTAACCTTCAGCTTAAACCCATCTAAGTGTTTTATCAATGGAGTTTATTTCAGCAAAATTTTAACTACACGTAACAAAGAACTCGATTTACTTGTATTTTATAGTGAAGCGAGAAAAATGCTAAACGGAGACAAAAAGTTACTTTAAAAGACACGAGCCTAAAAAAATTGTTTTATTTATATGGCAAATCAAAAGTTAAAAATACCCCACCATGTCGCTAATTTCCGAAAACATACCTGTGATGTACATCGTTAAAAGGTACCTAGCTGAATATAAAAATGTGAACAAAGAGTATATACATTCTGTTTTCTACAAAATTTAAAACATTTAGCTTCTGACATTCCAAGTTTTAGTTTTCCTTTATGCTTTTGCACCATGCCTAAAGCCTAAACAGGCGCAAGTGACGTATAGGGAAAAACCCGTTACATTGGATCAAGGTGACTATACAAAATAATTATATTCTTATCGAAGCAAACTATATATGCGACAGGCTTAAAAACCTATCCCTAAACGTGTAGCAAATCACTATCATTGTCACAATATACAAAACGCTCAATAATCCTAGTACGACGATAGAGATCTAGGTAGAAATCCCAACCATTATTACACATTATTCTTTAATAGCAAACTTTACATTCAACTGAGAGTTTCGGCCCCTGTAGAGCTCACTCATGAGTAAGCTGCCCCTCGGTGAGACAGATGACAGGAAAATGACGGCTCTCGTTGAAACAGAACGTGGGCTTGATCTTGGGTCGGTGGCCGGCGGCGAGCAATCGTAGCAGCACGAAGTTTGTTTTGGAAGTACGAGCCAGAGGAGCCTCGGCCGGGCCCCCGGCTGCCAGCAGTTGACCCGCCTGAGCGAAATGGCGCCCCGCTGAAAGGAACAGTTGCTCGGAGCCCTACAAACGAATACAATATGAGGAAACCCAGCCGCTAATATATCAAGGATGCAGCTTTTTTAGAATAATAAATATCCTGCATTACTCTGAAATACAAATTCATGAACTAATAATGATTACTTTAACTTACCTGTGAACCGGCCGCCTGTGCCGCCGCCCTGAAGTCTCTATATGCGGCCGAGGGGGGCGCTGGGAGTCGGGTGAAGGCTCCGAATCGATGCTCGAAGCGCACACGCTCCCGGTCGAATCCGGGCAAAGGGGCCTGAAGCAATCCTTCTCGAAGGAGACCTAAGAGTGCCTGGAACACACGATTTATTACGCTACCGACCAAATGAAGCTAACAGAATAAATTTTTAATATCCCCAAAAAAAGACGTTATTTTGTCCTCTTACTCCAGATTAAGACGTCCTGAAAATCAATTGCATGTGTTTGCTGTACCGACATATATCGAATTTTTGAGAGAAAATTGTAGTTTTAACACCCTGTAAGTGATTTAAAATTTTTTATTTGTACGTGGGTAACATGTACGCGGATCCCTTTAACCGTTTCTGTAATGAAAGCAAAAAAAAAAATTTTCGAAAATAATTTTCGAAAAAAAATAAATTTTGATGTGGGTATTCTAGGGAGGGGTATTTGGGGGCGCGGAGTTCGAATTTTTGGTCTAAAAAAATCGCACGAGTTTGCTGTACCGAAATATTTCGAAAATAGGGAATTTTTGGGAAAAATTGTGGTTTTGTTTTAACACCCTGTAAGTCATTAAAAAAAAAATTATTTCTACGTGGGCGACATGTACGTGGATCCTTCTAACCGTTTCTGTAATGAAAGCGAAAAAAATTTTTTTTTAAATTATTTTCGAAAAAAATAAATTTTGATGGTGGGTACTCTGGAGAGGGGTATTTGAAAGCGCGGAGTTCGAATTTTTGATCTAAAAAATCGCACGAGTTTGCTGTACCGAAATATTTCGAAAATAGGGGATTTTTGAGAAAAAATTGTGGTTTTAACATCCTGTAAGTGATTTAAAAAATTTAATGAAAGCGAAAAAAATTTTTCGAAAAAAATAAATTTTGATGTTGATATTCTAGAGAGTATTTGGGAGCACGAGTTTGGGGAAAAATTGTAATTATGACACCCTGTAAGTGATTTAAAAATTTTTATTTGCACGTGAGTAACATGTACGTGGATCCCTCGAACCGTTTCTGTAATGAAAGCGAATAAAATTTTTTCGACAATAATTCTCGAAAAAAAAAATAAATTTTGATGTGGGTATTCTAGGGAGTGGTATTTGGGGGGCGCGGAGTTCGAATTTTTGATCTAAAAAATCACACGAGTTTGGGGAAAAATTGTAGTTTTGATAGTGTTGTGGATTTGACCGGTCAATTTCTTTTTAGACAATTGACCAAATTCAAAATTCAAATTAAAAAAATTTATTCATTTGCTAAATTCATAAGAACATCAAACAAGTCAAACTTTATGATATAAGTAAAACAATATAATACAATTAAGATCATTTGACACTAACTATACAATTAAAAGAGTAAAGAGCAAACTAAGTATTACAGAAATTCTTAAGCAAAGAATCCAACAGGGCAAACAATTACATAAAATATTCATTTAAGTCATAAAATGACCTCTCGAGAAGCCACTCTTTTAGGTTATCGATACTGTGTGTAAGATGTAGACAGTCTCACAAATTGAGGTACTTTGTTAAATATTCTTATACCCTGGCTATAGGGACTTTGCAATGATACATTTATTCAGTTTTGAGGGGTGTAGAGGAGTAGAGGGCATCCTTGCCCCTAGTTCCATGGCGGGGAACATCCTCATGAGAGGGAATATCGGATTTTATTATTTTATAAATGTAGCAGGCTACCTCCAAAATATACAGACAGCACAGAGGCAGAATTCTCAGTAACCTGAACAATGGCCTACATGAGGTCCACGGTCCCTCTCCGGTCATTGCCCTAATACACTTTTTTTGTAATAAAAATATATCCCCTAAAATAGAAGATGATCCCCATACAAGTATCCCGTAAGTAACCCGACTTTGAACCTCAGCAAAATAAAAGTTTTTCAATACCTCCCTGTCCAAAACACTTCTAAGGCATCTTAGTTGAAAGACAACAGTGTTCACCTTTTTAGATAGCTCCGAAGAGTGCGCCCGCCAACACATACACTCGTCAAGATACACAGTGAACAGAGTGGGAGCAAGCACACTGCCCTGAGGAACACCCAAAGTTATCCCTTTTATTGTAGATTGTATAGTTTGTGTTTGTGAAAGTGTGGCATCATCATAGGATAGCTCCACAAACTGGCACCTGTTTAGAAGGTAGGATCTAAACCACAGATTAGTATTGTCACGGAAGCCCATAGCTTCCAACTTGCTTAGTAACCTCCCATGTGAAATGCAGTCGAATGCACGACTTAAGTCACAGAAAACCCCGACTGGGTATCTCTGTTTATCTAATTCATTCATAATATTCATATAGAATTCATTAATTGCAGTGGTTGTTGATTTATTCTTTTGAAAACCGTGCTGCTCTTTGGGTATAAGCTTAAACCTAGCAATAAATGTTGTAATGCGTCCCAACATAGCATATTCGAAAAACTTTGAGAAAACAGAATTTATTGAGATTGGACGATAATTCTCTGAGCAATGCTTATCGTTTCTCTTGTGTACTGGGACCACCTTGGTGACCTTTAACCTGTCGGGAAAAACTCCCCCCTCTATGGAGGCATTTACAAGATGACATATTGGCTTTAACAGCTCATTAGAGAATTGCTTAATAAAAGCACCAGATAGATCATCCATATCTTGTGAGTGCTTGCTTTTAATTCTTGAAAACAGCCCAGTAATTTCATGTTCTGTGAAAGGGAGGGGGACCAGTCAATTGACCAGTCAGTTGACTTAAATAAATTCAAAAATACAATAAAACATACAAATTAATCTATATTTTAAGTTCACATACCTATTAAAGAAAAATAAAAAACATATTTTCATTTACACTTAAAATAAAAGAAAAGATCATTAAATATGTTTAATTAACTGATTAATAACAATAATAACCAATAAAGATTAACGTGCATAGAAAGACAATGATAAATCTGAATCTGAATTCCCATCGGAGGAGTCGGCTGCTACCTGCTCGATAGCAGGCAACTCATCTTCGGAAGATGAAGATATATATCAGTATCAGAGAATGAAGTTAGATTGAAGTCAGTTAGTCTTTCGGATTCGTTGATTAGATTTAAATTATATTTGATATAAATCAGTTTTCCAGATCGTGTAGTGGTCAATCTGTTTCGTAATTTATTATGAACAATTCCCCATGTTGACCAGTTCCTTTCACAAGACGCCGAAGATGATTATATACAATTACAAATATAAAAGATAAACTTATTCTTTCTATGTGCTTTACTTCGTTTGGGGACGGGAGCCACCGAATCATTAAATTGTAAGGTACTGTCATAAAAAGATTGGGATTCCCCGGTAAAATCGCGCACCAAAGACGGACGGTTGTAAACTGGACTGATCACAAATGCATAAATTCTAGGTAAACTGGACTGAATACAAAAATGCATAAATAATTAAAAAATATCAATTTGTAACATGATTTACATGATACAAGTGAAATAAAATAAATAAAATGTTTTTTTGATTATAGACGATATTTTGACCAGTCAATTGACCGGTCAAATAAGTAGTGGTCAATTGACCATCCCCAAACTAGGTTTTGACACCCTGTAGGTGATTTAAAAAGAATTATTTGTATGTGGGTGACATGTACATGGATCTCTCTAACCGTTTCTGTAATGAAAGGAAAAATTTTTTTTCGAAAATAATTTTCGAAAAAAATTAATTTTTATGTGGGTATTCTAAATAGGGGTATTTGAAGGCGCGGAGATCGATTAAAAAATCGCACGAGTTTGCTGTACCGAAATATTTCGAAAATAGGGGATTTTTTTGGGAAAAATTGTGGCTTTAACACCATGTAAGTGATTTAAAAAAAATTTATTTCTACGTGGGTGACATGTACATGGATCCCTTTAACCGTTTCTGTAATGAAAGCGAAAAAAAAATTTTCAAAAAAAATTTTCGAAAAAAATAAATTTTGATGTGGGTATTCTAGAGTGGGGTATCTGAGGGCACGGAGTTTGAATTTTTGGTCTAAAAAATCGCACGAGCTTGTACCGAAATATCTCGAAAAGAGGGGATTTTTTGGGAAAATGTGTGGTTTTAACACCCTGTATGTGATCTCAAGAAATTTATTTGTACGTGGGTGACATGTACGTGGATCCCTCTAACCGTTTCTGTAAAAAAAGCGAAAAAAAATTTTTCAAAAATAATTTCCGAAAAAAAAAATTTGATGTGGGTACTTTGGAAAGGGGTATTTAGGGGTGCGGAGTTCGAATTATTGGTCTAAAAAATCGCACGAGTTTGCTGTACCAAAATATTTCCAAAATAGGGGATTTTTTGGGAAAATTTGTGTTTTTAACACCCTGTATGAGATTTAATAAATTTATTTGTACGTGGGTGACATGTACGTGGATCCCTTTAACCGTTTCTGTAATGAAAGCGAAAAAAAATTTTCGAAAAAAAAATTTGATGTGGGTACTCTGGAGAGGGGTAATTGGAGGCGCGAAGTTCGAATTTTTGGTTTAAAATATCGCACGAGTTTGCTGTACCGAAATATTCCGAAAATAAGGGATTTTTTGGGAAAATTGTGATTTTAACACCCTGTAAGTGATTTAAAAAAAATTATTTGTATTTTAACATGTACGTGGATCTCTCTAACCGTTTCTGTAACGAAAGCGAAAAATTTTTTAAAAAAAATAATTTCCGAAAAAAACAATTTTGATGTGGGTATCCTAGAGGGGAGTATTTGGGAGTGGGGAGTTCGAATTTTTGGTCTAAAAAGTCGCACGAGTTTGCTGTACCGAAATGTTTATTTCTACGTGGGTGATATGTACGTGGATCCCTTTAACCGTTTCAATAATGAAAGCGAAAAAATCATTTTTAAAAATAATTTTCGAAAAAAAAATAATTTTTGTGTGAGTACTCTAAACATGGGTATTTGGGGGCACAGAGTACACATTTTTGGTATAAAAAATCGCACGAGTTTGCTGTACGAAATTTCGAAAATAGGGGAGTGTTTTAGGTGCTGTCAGTATGGCCATATTGTGAAGGATAAATGATAAAATAAAGTGTGTGGAAAGTGGAGTGGAAATCACGATTTTAAGGAATGTAATGTCAATAGTGTTAAGCGTGCAAATTGTGTTATGTCAAATCAAAAATATGGTCTCAATTTGGATGTCAGTCATGTCACTTGGGACTTAAAGAAATGTGAATCTTACAAGACAATTGAGGACATACAAAGGTGTAAGTACATTAAATAGCACTTAGACATTAATAATGTTCATAACTGTAGCATTGTTTATTTTAATTGTCAAGGTTTTTTAAATAACAAAGATAACATTATTTTATTAATAAATGACGAGACCCAAAATAATATTTTTGAGTGAGACACATATATCGTCTGAAATTGAATTATGTGAATTGAATGTTGAGGGGTATAAGTAGAGCAATGCACTACCAACAACAACAGAACAGGGGGGTAATGGCCTAAATAAGATGTGATATTAGATATAAGGTTTTAACTGTTGAATGTGTTAAACATTATGTGTGGTTATTGTCTTTTGAAATCTTAGTGTCTAATTTGAAATATCTGTGTTCCGTTTTATATCATCCGCCTCAGAAAGATGATGCTAAATTTATTGATTTCTTCAATGAATATTTGGATCAAATTAGTGACTTTAATGGTATAAATGTTATTGTGGGCGATTTTAATTTCGATTTATTAAAAAACTCCTTTTATGGCAACAAAATTTCTAACGTTATATATACAAATGGATTTTATCAAATAGTAAAAACTCCTACCAGGATAGTCTACAGAAGCCAAACATTAATTGATTATATCGTAACTAATAATAAAGATATTGAATATAAAGTCCACCTTACACCTAAAATAAGTGACCATTCAATTCTGTCAATTACACGCCCTCAAGAAAAGATACAAAATAATAAACTGGTTAGCTTTCAGAGGTCCTTTAGAAATTATGATTCAAATAAATTACAACAAAAATTGTCTAATGTTGCTTGGAACAATGATATTTCTGATGTAAACACTTTAGCCACTTCTTTTATTGGAGACATAGAAAATATTATTAACAATATGTGTCCCAGGGTTAAAATAGTTCCAAATTAAAAAAAATCTGGACAAAAATGGATTAGTGCTGAGATAAGAGAAATAATGCAGGAAAGGGATTTATTATATAGAAGGGCTGTTATGAATGGAAGTGAAAATAGTTGGCAAGAATACAAAACGAAAAGAAATATCATTGTCAATAAAATAAGAACGGAAAAGAAGAAATTCTATCAAAAACAAAATAAAAGCAACTCAAAAGAATTGTGGAAAAACCTTAAAACTCTCTTACTGGGAAAAAAGCAAGTTTTGCCAGATGAAATCAAGTTCGAAACAGAAATAATCACACAAGAGGCAGACATAGCTGATAGATTTAATAAATATTTTGTATATAGCATTGTTCGTATAATAAGGGATATACGACATCCACAAAATATTATGCCCTTTGATATAGGAGCCACAGTGCATAATGGCATATTTAATAATTTTGAAAAATTTACAATGAGTAAAATGAAAGAAATAATAAAAAGCCTTAAAAATGTGGGTGGGAGTGAAAGTGGCATCTCAAAACAGGTCCTTTGTGATGTTGTCTGTGCCGTTGGTAATTGCATTTTAGATGTTATTAACACGTCACTCAGCAATGGAGTTTTTCCAGAATCCTGGAAGTTGACAACTATCACCCCGGTTCCCAAGGTAAACAACACAAAATTATACAATGAATTTCGCCCCATAAATACGGTGCCTATTTATGAAAAAGTATTGGAAGTTTTTGTCAAAGAACAGCTGCTTAATTTCTAATTGTTCCTAATCAATCCGGGTTTAGAGAGAATCACTCTTGCGAATCTGTTGTTGTTGGCATCTGTGATGATTTTCTCAGGGCCATCGACTGTGATAATTATGTTTTAGCCGTTCTTTTTTTTTGATTTTAGGAGAGCGTTTGAAACAGTAGATAGGGATATTTTATTGAACAAATTAGAGCAATCAGGAATTAGACATAATGTTTTAAACTGGTTTAAGTCATATTTGTGAAAAATAGTTCAACGTGTTTCTTATAAAAATTGTTTGTCGGAGTATGTAAGTGTAAAGTAAGGTGTACCGCAGGGAACAGTTTTGGGGCCACTTTTATTTTTGTTGATATGGTAAAGGTAACTAAAAAATGTAAAATTGTTCTGTTTGCTGACGACACAATGCTATATATTATAGGTCAAAACTTATATTGTTTATAATGGAGAAATTAAGTACTTAGGCATATTATATTCACATTTAAACTTTCAAGGTCATGCTGATTATGTTATGCGAAAATTTTCAAAAAAAGTTGGCTTTATAACTCGAATAGGTAATAATTTATCCATGTACACAAAATTACAACTTTATAATATTATTGCTCTTGCACATTTACAATTTTGTTCCACTTTACTATACAATCTACCGCAATACAAAATAAATCAAATGGAGAAAATCCAAAACAGAGCCATGAGACAAATACTGAAATGTAACTGGTACACGCCCATTAAATGTATGTTAAGTGTTTTAAATTTGTTGTCTGTGAAACAAAGGGTTATATTTAATGTGTATCTGTTTATTTTTAAACTAAAGCATGGTTTGTTACCCAGTTATTTATGCGATAAATTAAAGGTATTTGAGGATGTACATAGTTATCACACAAGAAATCGTACAGATTTTATTTTATTGAGTCGGTGCAACTCAAATCAATTGCTTAACTCGGTTTTGTACAAAGGATTATCAGAATTTAACAAGTTACCTGTGATAACCTAAACCGATTCAAACGGCTCCTGAGAGAATTTGTTTTAGATAAGTGTTAGTATAGTTTTATTTTGTTTATTTTAATTTTACAATTTAACAGTGATTTTATTTATTTTATTTATACACCTTTTATTTTTATATTTATTAAGTTAAGTTTTATTTGTGACTAATCTTAATATTTTATTTGTACCACTTATATTTATGTTTGTTTGTATTTTTTATTTTTAAACTATGTTTTATTACGTTTATTTTATGTAGTTTTAGGTAGGTCGTGTTTTTGTAGTTTAGGTTTATATTAGTAGGTTTCCACTGTATGTACGCTTTATAATGTTTTTAACCACTCTGTTGTACTAAATAATAAATTATATATTGTTGTACTTATATATGTAGCCTTAACCGTTTCTGTAATGAAAACGAATTTTTTTTTTCAAAAATAATTTCCGAAAAAAAAACAATTTTGATGTGAGAGAGGTATTTGGGGGCACGGAGTTCGAATTTTTGGTTTAAAAAATAGCACGAGTTTGCTGTACCGAAATATTTCGAAAATAAGGGATTTTTTGGGATTTTATTTGTACGTGGGTGACATCTACGTGGATCCCTCTAATCGTTTCTGTAATGAAAGCGTAAAAAAAAATTGTGTTGCTAGAAAATAATTTGGAGTAAGCAAGATCCAGACGTTGTAAAACAATCAATCAGCAATTCGGCTGAATGAACAGCCTATAAATCAGTTTGGGTTTGGGCATCGCGTCAAGATACCACTTAACATAAAATTTAAATATAATGTAGGGTTAAGCATTCTGAATCAGAAAAAAGGATAGTTACCTTGAAGTATCCCCCGGCCAGCTGTTGGAGCGCCTGTAATCTAACGGCATCGCGGGCATGGGGTCTCGGTCTACGGGCTGCTTTGTTTGGTTTCTGTCGACGGCCCCCCTTGCCACTAGGTGCCGCTGCCGCGGTGCCATTCCACGCCTCCTGCAGCAAACTGTCGGCACGCGACAACGTCGAAATCAGCCATCCGTAGATGCACTCATACAAGTACCTGATAAAACATTATATATTCAATCCCGTAAAGTAAACTGGAAAATTATTTTATCAAATTAACGACTTTCTTCAAGGGATCTACACTTTATAGAAGAATTTCGGAACATCGTTCTCCAACCCTTCATAATTACAGCACAGGCTTTTGTCGTCAGTGTGAGCTACCGCATCATCTAGATTTTTATATACATATTTTAAGCAAAAAACTGTATCATAAAATTTTACAAATTGGGCTAGGTAAACTTACCAGTAAATATAGTAGTATTCATGTTCCGCGTAGAGTTCGAGCTCAAATCCAGCCAAGAGATATAGCGCCTGTGCCCTCAGAGTGTGGTATAAGGCCCAAGTAGCAAAATGAGGTCTTGGTGGGACGGCTAGTGCCAAAGCACAAGCAGCATCGGCGCGTTCGGCTTCCTGAAAATGTCAAATACCTATAATACCGTTTATTTTCCATGGTCCTGTCATAAGAACAAGACGCAAACACAATACTTTTTGAACAAAGTTATAGCACCTTTTAAGCATTTATTTCTAACAGGCCAATTAAAGGAAAATCGAAGTAATTAACAATGAAAAAAAAAATCGTTTACAACTATCTACAAGGAAAGAAAACAATGTCAACTGTGGTGAGTAGTGAGTACTTCCAGTACAGGAATATAAAGCAGATCAATCAACAGAATTTTGAAAGTGATTTGAAAAAGAAGGAAATGGGTATATGCAGGAAACGTGGATAAGCTTGCAGAAGTATTTCATAAAAATATGACTGAGTCTCTTGATCTGGCTGCACCAATTATAAATATAAAAAAAA
>JAEQML010068561.1:0-18177 GCA_016904865.1 Pissodes strobi | reverse complement strand
CATCAGAAAATGATTTATTACTTCGCATCATTTCGAAATAGAGTATATGGTTTATTAGTATCTCACAATTTTTTTCCGATTGTTTTGTATTGAAAAGTACTCTCCTCTAGATTAAGCAAGTTTTATCTTTATTTTTATTTTTTAATATTGCACTGTATCTACATGTATATTTTACAGTGTGTCTAAAAAAAATTTAAAAAAATTAAAATTTTTTAATTTAGTTTTTGGAAAAAATTTATTTTCCTAAACTTGTTTTGAAAACCCTAAAAATTAAGTGTCACTAGTTTGATGGGTTTGATTTTGCGAGCGAGTACTTTTCAATACAAAACAATCGTGAAAAATTGTGAGATACTCATAAACCATAGACATATAGTGATTATAAGTACGCTACTGCACATCACAACATTTGGGTACAATTTTTTTACTGAACATAAACAGGATTCTCGTAAGGCCTAATAATCACTTACAAAGCTTGCACGATACAACGCACAGTGTGGTCTAACTACCAAAAAGTTGAAAAAAAAAACAAGGTTTTACCAAGGAATCTGTATCTCCTAAAATATAGCAGATATCAAAAATTTGACAGACTGGTTTCTTTGCCATGGATCAGTGATTCAATTGATGTAGTGTGACAAAATTTAAGAAAAATTATTATGAAAGATACATGCTATTGGAATTTGAGCAAAAATCATCGCCTTCTTTGACACTCTGTATATAAAATTTTTTGACAGTTTAAAAAAATCGAACATTGGAAATTTTCTCTTAAGGGACAAATCTATTAACCATTAAAAACTAGAAATCGATATCATTTCAGGTTAAGAACATATTTAGTTTTAAATTTAGGCGAAATTTTTGTTGCTCGAAAGCAAATGGTCAGCAGATTTACATAAACAGTTACCACTAAATTCGATTTTACTAAACTAAATCTGTTTCACTATCGCCACTGTCATCTAGATTATTAACTAATTTTTCTGCTGCATTTTTATTAATATCATTTTTTGATGGTCAACCATGTAAGCACTTCCAATAATTCTTTTCCTGTATAGTTCTCAGGAAAAAATATATATTAAGCATCTTGGAAGGGCAGTAAAATTTATCATAGTCACAATGCTTAGGACGGGTCTGCCATAAGTCTGATGCCTGCCAGAAATCGCTATTAAAACTTTACTGTTCTAGACGCCTAAAGGGATCTAAAAGGGCCGCCGCGCCAGGCCGGCCGGCAGTTTTGCCTGTCGATAATATACTTATAATCTCAAGTTGTATCTAATCATTGCCAGCCAACACATTGGCTTGATTTAAGTATTTTAATTGATCTTACTGTTAAAATGTAAACTAAGGGAGTATGAGTATTAACAACAACATTTTCAGCTAAAATTAAATTTCTGAAAATATGGCAAATCCTACTTTGAACTAGATCAAACTGATCTTGAATACGATACAATTACAGCATTTTCAAGCCAAAAATTGCAGAGCACGTCGCTTTACATGGCTTAATTTAATTCATTCCGAAAAACTGCTCATCTATGTAAAAGTCTGATTTATAGGAACGCTACGATTTTTAAATTAATTGAATTAGAATTACAATCGACAAATGCGGTTTTCTTCCTATAACTAATTACTTACTATTATTTTCTAATTTTTCCTATCAAATTTTGCAAAAACCAGTTTTAAAACATTTTATCAACATTTCGTACTTACATCTCATTAATTTTGGTACCGCTGAAAAGCAGTTTCAATAAGTTTTCGAGGGAGGTGTCACAAGTGGGCTCGTATTGTGGCTCACATCTGTGGGTTCCACTAGGCCAAAATCAAAGGCTCGATTCTTTTCATGAAGTCAATTAGCTTCCTGGGGTGTGTATAGTTTTCAAATCTGCAAATGTAATTTGAGAATTACCAAACACTGTTTGTCTGGTTCTTTCCCCTGCTGGCCAGTGGCATAAAACATGCTCCACTGTTTCTTCGCCCTCCAAGCACAAGCGGCATTCTGTTTCTTCGGAAAACCCTATCTTATTCATGTGGCTTCTTAGTCGACAATGGCCAACCTGTACTTGCTGTCGGCCAAGTTGAAGAATTTGCTTAGTTCTCACCACTGATGGCAGATTCACTGCCATATTTTAATGAGTTAGGCGCGGTAACTCTATCCATTTGTCTACAAATTGCTGTTGTGTCCATCTGGAGAGGGCTTCTTTAGCTATGTTATAAGCAATTCCCAGTACTGGTTCTGGTCATATGAAGGCCGTTGCGGTCATCTGGTTCGCAAGAGCATCAGCGCTTTCGTTGCCTTTATATCCTGTATGTTCAAGTAAGTTTATTTTATCTACCTAATTTGGTCAGTAATTCCTGGCAGTTCCTTCTGCCTTGATTGAACAACGGCTAGATTCAAGAGCTTTTAAAGCCGCTTGACTGTCCGAGAATATTTTGACTGGGTTGTCTTTCCAATTTCTCTCGATGAGGCACTGTGCAGTCATATCGATGGCTTGGACTTCAGCCTGAAAAATGGTTGCATGTTTGAGTAGGAAACATGTAAGTTCGACCTTGCCATTTTTTTTTCTATGCAGCGGCTCCTGTACTATCGTCTTGGAGCCGTCAGTGAACCAACTATTCTCTGTTGTTATCAGATGTTCCGAGTTTTTTGCCCTTTCGTTCCTCTCTAATAGTCATGGTAATCGTTAATTTTGGTAGGCATAACATCTGATTGTAGACCCAACACATTGTCTCGCTTTTTGATGTTTTTCGGCCTGTTGGGCACCATGATGATTGTCTGCGGATTGTTTGGTTGGTGTGGTTTTTTTGAGCCTCACTTTGGGAGGGCCAATGGCTTAGCTACGAGGCAATTCGCAACACAGCCCTCTTCCGGCGCTTAGACAGTGGCAGAGCTACCCTTCTGCTTGTGTTACATGTTACTCCAGTTTGATGGGCCTTGTATTCGGAGTGGGAACCTCCAGTATGACGGGCCTGTGCCCCTGGTGATTCCCGACTCTTGCACAGAACTATAATCTATGAACGGCACATGTAGAAATGATCCCACAACAACATTCAGCTGCCCCCGGCCTGGATATCGGCGTGAATGGGTATGTTTTCTGGCTAAATATCAATGAAACGACACATACTACCCTGGCTATGATGCCCGATTCTTCCTCGCGGATCCCAAACGGTTCTTGAACCATTGCCACGGGTCAAAATGGCGACGGAGAGCCGTTACCCGACTCGTGTTAATTCAACCGAGAACGAAACGAAAATGCTGCGAATTGTTGATCACCGCCTGTGTCAGTCTATACGTAGCCTATCTGGCCTCCCTCTCCAGTACTATTTGGAGAGGTGGCAGATTTAGAAGCGCTGCCGTGGATGTAGTGCCGAAGGCCATACTAATTGCCAGACACGCTTGTCCTTGTAAGGTGGATAATTTGATTCTCGCGGAGCTCTGTAAGCTATTAGAGTACTAAGCTACTGCTCCATATGTTATCATTGGTCTTATGGCCGCAATACATAGCCAGTGAATTTGTTTGGGATGCATGCCCCATTTTTTGCCACAAATGCATCTGCAGGTCCATAGTGACAGTTTCGCTTTTGCTGCAATTTTATCCAGTTGTGCATTCCAGTTAAGTGTTTTATCTAGGATAATTCCCAGATTCTCAAATGGGATAGTTTCACCTTTGAGTGAAGGTGGTTCCAGCTTTTTCTTCCTTATGAACCAAATTATAACGGTTTTGTGCGGGTTCATAGATAGTTATTCGCTTTCACACCAGTCATAGACCATAGTTAGCACCTTTTGATAGTTCTTTGCGATTTGCTTCTTATAAGTATTATTAAATCTTTCGCGTATGTCTTCCACATCCCACAGCGAGAGGATCGCTAGCAGACCAGCCATCAGGAGATATCACAAAAAAGGGCGACAAAACCCCATCCTGCGGACATCCCCTTACAGCTCTGAATCTGTAGCCGTAGAGGTGTTGTGGCTATTTTGAAATTTAACATAATACTGATTCAGTTCCTTATTTGGGGTTCAATCTCTCTTTCAACTAATGATGTGTATTGAATGTTCCTTCAAAGTCTAGGAACACCTTAACCGCGATTGTCGCTTAACGCTTGTGTTATGTTCCCGACAAGGTTGTTTAGTGCTATTTCTCTAGTTTTGCCCGCCTGATACGCATATTGGTGAAGCATTTAGTGGATACTCACCAAGTTCACCCATTCTAATGTGCACATTCGGTATCTTTCCCATGCATTTCAATAGAAAGGAGGTCGGACTTATTGGTCTCCATGAGTTAGGTGTTGATTCCCTACGTCCCATCTTCGGGATGTACATCACTCTGATTTTAGTCCAGCTGTTAGGTATATAATTACTCGCTAGGCTGTCTCTAAAAAGTTTAATTGAGACCGTTTTGCAGCAGTGCTGGAAATATCCGGTCCTCACCAGAACAAGTGGGGTAGTGTCATTTAAGCATACATACTAACCCTAACCCCCATTCCATCAAGTTACCGCCAAAAGGAGAGCACTGATCCGACAAAAGATGCGACAGAGCCGTAGGTAGGAAACAGCAAGCCTACAAATACTAGATGGCCCTAACATGAAAATAATAATAATATGTTAGTGGTACCAAGGAAGAGAGTATCGGAAGTCCTGGAAGAAGTAGATAATGGAAAGTTTGGTGCTCATTTCGGAGTTAACAGAACGATTGACAAGATCCACGACAGGTTTTACTGGGTCAACTACTGCTAGGATGTGAAATCATGGTGCCGGTAGTGTTCAACATGTGCTCCAAGTCAAGGACCCCAGACAAGATCTAGTAGGAAGATGAAACAGAATTATATGGGATTACCGTTTGAACGTCTCGACAGTGACCCAATGAAGGCTCGATATGAGGATAGTTCTTAAGGGGTTGGTGAGGGTGCTGCTCAAAATATTATTTTTATTCCCCCGCGTTTTTGTGGGAATGATATTTTTTGTTTTTTTTTTCATATCGTCTTTAGTTTAGAATATATAGCCATTGGAAGCTTTCATATTATCACCATGCATTTATAATTGTGTAGAAAAATACCTTTTTGCTCTATTGGCAACCGCGGTTTTCGTTTCATTTGCATAATTAGAGCAAATATGATTGGCAAAGACATTCTGTAACCGTCTGGATTGCTGGAATTTGATTGGTTTTGGTTAATTTTCATATTTATTTATTGCATATCGGCAGATTACGTTCGATGTCATTTCCGCTCAAGATTTCCCCCAATTAATATTTTCGCCAAAACGTCCTAGAACTGAGCAAACAATCTTGAAGTCACATTCCTTTATAATTATTGCCAATATTTGCAGGGCTAAACGGGTAAGCATCTTTGAAAGGCAGTTAAAATTATTATAGTCGTCATAATACTTCCCATGCATCCAACTTAAGTCTGATACCTGCCAAAAATCCTATTAAAGGTTTGCTGTTATAGACGCCCAAGTTGTAAAATGAGACTCAAAAGAGCCGCAGTTTTGCCGTCAATATTGATAATTTATTTATTGTGGCTTATAAAATAGCCTTTTGTAACTGCTGCCTGGCGTCCGGCGCGGCGGCACGTCCAGGCAGCACGTGCTTTAAAACGTTAGACGGGAAAAGAGAACGTGATAACAGAGTATAACAAACCATGTTATACTCTGGTGATAATGTGATTTTCCATCTAATAATGCATATGCTACAGTGTGTACTTAATTTTAAGATTTCATCGGTATAATTCTTAATATAAACAAACCATTAAGGGGACAATAATTACAATATTTCTTTATAAAATGAAACCTAATTTTAACAAAACAAATCTGTCCATAATTTTGTTTAAGTATATTTAGGTATTTTAATCTCCTTATGGACATGAAAAATGGATTGACATGAAATAGTTATTTATGCAACAAGTGTGTAAAGTGACCCTTTTTTATGAATGGGAATATTGTCGCATGAGCCGTAGGCGAATGCGACAATCCCATAAATAAAAAAAGGGTACTTTAAACATGAGTAGCATACAAAAATTTTTCTACTACCGAAAAATATGAAAATGAATGAATGAATGAAAAAATGAAAATCAAAATATTATTAAATTACTTTACGCACTAGTGTGTAAAAAATCATTTACGCAAATTATTTTAGACACTGCACTAAATGTCAAAAATTCGTCAGATTTACTTTACGCACTAGCGCGTAAAGTGAGGATTTTACGCATGGTAGTACAAAATGGATTTATAGTTATAAATGTATAGGGTAATAAAATGGGGAATTCCGCCCAGGTTGGCTGAATTTCGTGATCGTCCATAGGCGTAGGTAAACCTTTTAACCCTGTAGTCCTTTTGCATTGCTAATGAGGTTTCGTTACTCTATAGATTACATTTATGATCCTTTTAAACATAGGTATAAGCTTTTAACTCCCTGTAGTCCTTTTGCATACCTACTGAGGCAGGTAATAGATACAGATTATAAATAATTCTTAATGGTGCTTCAAACATGTTAGTATTTGTTGTTAAGGCCTGTCCTCATTTAGAAACATGCTACGAAAACGTGTTGCTAAAACATGTTTACTAAACTTGTTGACAACTTTTAAGACGTCCTCATTTAAAAAGTCAAGATTGCAGGCAACAAGTAACATTTTTGTTTTCTAGTCCGTTCCAACATGTCTGACGAAAAGGATGTTCTTCTCGCGGCTGCAGCTTGCGTAATTTTAGCATGCACAAAGAAATGTACACCGGTCACTAGTCTAAACAAAACTAAGGATTAAACCTTAGAATATATAATAAAGATAGAGACTCCGCGTTTCATTCATAATTATGCTGCCGCCCTGGCCCCAACAATGTCTACCCCCCTAACCCCAAAAAATAAAGATTATTTTACTAGGAACAACTTTTGTATTTAAATTTTTTTGCAACCCACGTCGTTTTCGAGATAAGTTATAGGCCCCTCTTAAACGGGCCACCCTGTACAATAATTGTTTTTTCTACAGTGGTGCGCAAAATAACTAATTACTAATTTGAAAAAAAATCGCAAAATCGACGAATCCCGCGGCATCCTTATTTTATGCTCTAAAGCGTACATGGAAAAGCAAATTCTCACTTTTTCCGGCGTGTGTGCTATGAATAGTCACGGCAACCAAAAGTATAAATAAATGACAGTCGTGCGTTTGTTGCAATTATTTTATTGTTGCTGGCACACCTGCTCTAAATATGCGAAAAATGACAAGTCATTTGCAAATTTCAGAATAAGTATAGAGAAAAATGTGCATTTAATTTTAAAAAATGCGCTATAGAAAAAGTTCTGTGTATTTTTTGAGCGCAAAGTATGACTGCCATTTTCAAAAGGTTAACGCGCTCCGCGGTAACATTCTTTCTCGAGTGGCAATCCGTTACTTTACGCTCTAAAAACAGAAACAACTACTAAAACAATTAATTTGTTTAAGGTAATTTTTAACATAATCTTCATTTTAGGATAAACAATATCATGGTTAGAAGTATTACATTCAAAATTACTTACATTCCTGTAAAAACAGCTATGCTTACATTTATGAAAAAATATTTCTAGGCTACAAAAGTACATCATTTTTAAGGAGCTTGTCAAAAAACTTACCTAATGGCATCTTTGGGAAATCTAAAAAACTTATTTTCTAGTTATATTTATAACTTTTCGCACTGCAGTTTTTAGCGGCACAAACGTGTCCACCTCGCGGTTTATCCATTTCTATATTATATATACAAGCACGGATATTATAAAATAGGTAGTTTGTTCAAGAACGTATGTACACTATTAATTACTGTAACTAGAAAATATATATACCTAAACTGTAACTACGACACTGGCTGACACAAACAACTTATCTGACACGACCACGAGCGACGAGCCAACACTGTCGAATTTGATATATTTTAACCCAAAATGGCGGCCTGCGCGAGGGAATGCGCATACCGTTCCAGTTTTAAGGGTTAGATAGCTGATTGTTTGGTAAGCTGTGGTATAGGGGCCCAAAAAGCTGAAGAGTCCCACCCAGGGCCCGTTTCGGTTCTCGGCGGCCCTGGCTGCACTGACTTTTTTACAGAAATTCCCCTAATACGCTTTAATGTATGCCGATTTAAGATTATTTTAACATTGAAAATGTGTCTGTTATCCTAATATAGGGCCTCAAATCGTGAAAAAGTGCATGCTACATTTGCCACATGACGTAATACACGTGAGAGATCGTGTTGGTTTGTTTATTTAAACTTAAATTCACTCGACGTGCGTTTCGCTAACCATGTCAGCATCATCAGGAGATGATTAAAACAGTTTTAATCATCTCATGATGATGCTAATGTGGTTAGCGAAACGCGCGTCGAGTGCAATAATTCTGTTTCGGAATTGTGTTCCGTTTTAGTGCATGTTGCCGAAGGTTCTAAACCCCAACATAGTAGTTTCAATTTATTTCAGTCATTTGAACCAAATCTGATACGTTATAACCAGTTTTAATGTTAGTCGCCAAAATTTGGTTAATTAAAGTTAGTTTCAACTTACCTTAATACTTACCTTATACGTTATAAACAATTTTAGTGTTTTTGGTTAGTCACCACAATTCGGTTAATTTTTTAAGTTTACTTCAATATTTTAAATCTATTTCGATACGTTTTAGGTCGATTTGATGCTTTTAGTTACTGTTGGTTAGTTTTGGTTAATCGTTCAATCAACTTTAGGTAAAACTACGTTAGTTCCAATTTATTTTAGTCATTTGAACCGGTTCTGAGACGTTATAACCAAATTTAAGTTTAAATAAACAAACTAACACGATCTCTCACGCGTGCATTAAACAACATTTATACATACCCCTCAGGATCGCGGGGTAATTTAAGTAATGATTTTTCGTCACCGCTTCTAGTAGAACAATTCAAATAAAGTGAAGAGTGGTGGCTGTGTGCATGTATGAATCATACCAAATGAAACACTTTGTATTCCATGCAAAATTTAATCCAAAAGGACCTCTTATAAAAGCATAACAGAGCGCTTTCGGCCTAAGCCATCATCAGTGTTACTGATGATGGCTTAGGCTTAGCGCTCTGTTATGCTTTTATAAGAAGTCCTTTTGGATTAAATTTTGCATGGAATACAAAGTGTTTCATTTGGTATAATTCAAATAAAGGCACTTATAACCAGGCATTTTTAACAAAAATAAAATAGAGATTAATCATTTTTCGTAGCGCTCTCGGACTAAACCACAAGACTCGCGTGGCTCGCGTTTAGAATCACACTAGAGTTTTATTCCCAAAATTGGATTCAGTCGTTTTTCTCACAAACGGTTAGACATAAAGCAAATAAGTATATATCAAACATTTGTAAAATTAGCAGATCTACAATTCTTGCCTGACTATTTCTTCGAATGGCTGGCTATCCCAAGGAGGCGGAGCTTTAAACGAATTTTTGTTTCATGTGTTAGGCGGTTTCGCATCTTGTGTGGATTTATCTGGGCCATAGTGTTAATAGCATTATAAGAATATTAATGAAATAGCGACATTCACTCCAACGAAAAGATGTTCTAATAATTCTCCACTATCATTGAGTGAACTGTAAATTGTACACGATTGCATAAAACATGATTACCCTAGAAATTGTTGAACGATGTTCCCGAATGGCTGGAATTGGAAAGTCCATCGTTTTCAAATTATTGCGGGAGAAAAAGGTAGCAGGTCAAATGGAACCTCCCAAGAAAATTACAGGAAGACCAGCAAAAGCCTTGATGAAGACACCAAATGTGTGATTCGATAAAAAGATCACTCATTTTATTTAAAAAAAGAAATACGCACCCTAGATAAAATAACTAGAAAACTCTTATCGACAACTTTAAAAAATATGGATTTTGCCGAAAAGCACTTTTACTCGAAAGCGATATAACCTTTTTTAAAATATCGGATTCGTCGCTTATAGTTTATTTTCTTTTATGATTTTCCCTCCAGAAAGAAGAGCCAAATGACAAGTATTGGTAGAAATGTGACTAAGTCCGATTTTGACGGCCTTTTAAAAACGGTGTATGTTCTTAGGCCATTCGTTACATTCGTAATTAAATGAGTTTTAAAAAAATAATGAGAAAAGGTCGATGCGCTCTTGCGCATTGGCCCATCTATTGCTAGTCTATGTCGTCCTAAACTTAAGCTTCAAAACTTACACATTGAGTGATATGAGTGATATGAGGTAGTCGAAAATCGAAGCCGGGTCAACTGGTTGAGCTTCAAAACATTAACCATTGGACTATCAAAAGTATTAAATCTGGTTTGGTTTGTTGAGCCCCCCTTTCGGAAAACTAATGGCTTTGCTATGCGGGAACCCTGGTAATTCCCGGCTCTTGCACAGAACTATAACAGAGACTATAGATTAAACTGTGACTATAATCTATGAACGGCACAAGTAGAAATGGTCCCACGGCTGCACCCGGCTGCCCTAGACCTGGATCCGGCGTGAATGGGTATTTTTTCTGGCTAAATCAATGAAACGCCACAGACTACCCTGGCTATGACGTCTGATTCTTCCTCGGGGAGCCCAAACGGTCCCTGAACGATTGCTAGGGGTCGCCCAAAATGGCGACGGAGAACCGATACCCGACACGTGTCGATTCAACCGAGAACGAAGCAGAAGTGAGTACAGGTACAGAGACAAGGAAGAGACGCGCAACTCAATGTTAATGAATCATCGGAGAGAGGGAAAGCTGCCATGCCCTCTTTGTCTGTCTTCAGGGCAAGTGAACGCAGATAGCGCACGAAGCGGACGCTGTCATTGGCCCGCCAAAATCAAATTAACCATCTTTTCTTTCTTTTTTCTATATTTTTTCCAAATTTGGAGGTTCAATTAAATAAATACTCCCATATCACTCAAAATGTCATTTATTTGGTTTTGATATATATTTTTCTTACAGACAATACGAATCAATATCTCTAAAAGAAATAACATTGTAAGACTGAATGGCCAAATACACTATGAATCTCCCTAAATATAATATAAACATAAATATTTATTATCATTTTATTTGTAAAGGCTTTCAATTACTGATTAAGTGGATTTGACAAATATTCAATGAAATCGCACTAATGCTTTCGATTATTATTATTGGGTAATCTTTCTTTAAGAAATTAAAGCAAAAACAATGGAAAGTGGCATAAGTTCATCTGAAAGACAAATGTAATAATATAAGGACAGAGACCTTGCAAATTCACACTTCAACACAATCCATTTCTCTATTATCTTAAATTGCCTGTTAAAAATCACAAATTATTAATAATAATAATATATAATAATAATAATAATATATAAGAATAATAATAATAATAATATTAGCATAATAATAATAAGATGCTTTATTGTAAAAAAACTTTAAAATTTATGGACAAAGCTAGAGCTAGAGTACAAAACATATAAAAACACAAATGGAACCATACAATAAAAAGAAAAAGAAATACCTAACTATACAAAACTTTATACAATTGTTCAAATTGTACGTGGTCAAAATATTATATAAAATATTAGATATCACAATACTTAACATCAAATTCTAAACACTAAATACCGAACATTAAACATTAAACATGAAATCATTAAACCAGTGTGTAAGATGCTCAAAGTTAATAAAAAAGTCGTTGAATGCGTATAAGCAAAGACAATCATACTAACCAAAGACAATCATACTACGTACTATGATTGTCTTTGGTATACGGCTCTCTCTCCAGTAAGTATGATCTCAAAGCTCTGCACAATGCGGGAAACGATGTTATTGACTTCATTTCAAATGGCAGATAATTGTGTATTTTTTTTAATTGTACAGTATAGAGCTTTTAACTAACTCACAACTAACCCAAACTAACTCTGAGCGTGGGTTGGCAGAAATAGATGATGCTCCGTATTTCTAAGTGGATAGTTGTGAGATGGCCTATCTGGAATAGCAGATACGTGCTTGCGGAATAAGCAAACTGATTCAAATATGAATAAGGAAGGAAGAGTTAATATTTTAAATCTTTTAAAGAAATCCTGGCAGTGATTTCTACTGTTTAGTCTCAGTGAGTATCGAACAGCTCTCTTTTGAAGTTTGAAAATATGCTCAAATTGAGTTGCACAATACGTACCTCAGAATGGAAGGGCGTATCGGAGGTGCGACTCAAAAGGGACATAATAGAGAGAACTTTTTTTTTTTGATAAGGCATCGATGTGCAAATCTCACTTTAAATGGTTGTCCACAACAAGCTCCAAGAATTTCACAGATTCAAAGACGTCAGTAGTGGTGTTATAAGTACAAAAGATTGCCACATACTTTTATATGACAAAACTTTAGTTTTAGGAACGTTGAGGCACAGGAGAGTAGAATCGCACCATGATTTAATGGTGATTAAGTCACTAGATACAGATCTGTGAAGTGCCGTAATATCCGGGTTGCTTCAAGTGAAACTAGTATCGAACGCAAAAAGACAGACTTTACCGCTAATGTCCAGCCAAGCAATATCGTTGATAAACAGCAGAAACATAATAGGGCCTAGTACTGAACACTGGGGTACTGCACAATCTATTGGCTTGCAAGAACACATCGACGTATCAACCCTCACAAGCTGACTTCTGTTGTTAAGATACGACTGAAACCATTCGAGAGGCACTCTTCTGAATCCGTAGTACTGCAACTTCTTAATTAAAATATTTTGATTTATCCAATCGAAAGCTTTAGAGAAATCACAGTAAATTGTTGCTGTAGAGTGATGGTTGTTCAGGTTGGAGTATACATAATTAAAGAGGGAAAACATAGCATCATTTGCGCATTTGTTACTTAAAAATCTAAATTGATGGATATTAAGTATTTTATATTTGGAGAGAAAAGATAGAAGCGTTTTTTAACCAATCTTTCAGTGATCTTTGATAATGTGGGAAGTAGTGCAATTGGGCGATAGTTCTAAGCTTGGTCTTTATCTCCTCCTTTATGCAAAGGAATAATTATTGCCGTCTTAAGACAGTTTGGAAAAATACCATTTTGGAACAGGCCCTTTCCTGAGGTGTCTAGCACCTACGTGGAGGTTTCTTTAGTGCGCCCCTAGTTAAAAAAAATGGTCCAATTTTTTTAAATATATTACTGATAGAAAATAATTAGAGAAAAATATTTGTTAAATTATCAAAACAAACAAAATCGCAAAACATATTTGGTAAGTATATCACAAGAAACAAAAGAAACAAAAAAACGATATAAACAGTACTTATAATCAATATATCTATAAGGTTATTCACTTGATTATTTATGAAATATATTAAATAATAGGAACTAAAAGCAGTACATTCACAGGAAAATTAAAACAGAATAAAATTAACGTAAATTAAAGAAACAATAACAAAAACACAAAACAATATTATACCTAGTACTTATATGGTAGGTAACAGAAATATTTTAATGATAAAAAATTAAACGTTTCAAAAATGAAAAAAATCTATTTTGGTAATAAACAAAACAAAAAAGAAACGATATACCTTTCACGGATGAAAGCTCGTTGATCATCTCTGATTATGATCAAGAGCTTCAGAAATATTATTTTCAATCGAAATAATGGCCAAATCTGATAGGCGCTCTTGACTCATAGATGTCCTTAACAAATTCTTTATTAGTTTTAACTTCTTTCAAAACAAAACTTCTTTCACCTGAAGCTGCTGAAATGGATAATGTAAGGTATATCCTTAAGACTATAAATAAATTTGGAAAAAGAGACTGAAGGATCTTTTTAGTTATATAATTTAAAATGTCTATGGGAAGGGATGAATCAGTAGTATTTTTAGGATTAAGAATTTTATATGTTGAAATTTCATTATGTAAATCTAAGCCGTCACTGTCTTTATAAATTACTCCATTAATCTCAACTTGCAATTTACACATGATTCTTTAATTAAGTCAGATTCTAAATTTTCAAACTTACATAACTAACCCAAATAAATTTTGAAATTAGTTTATACCCTCAAACCGCCTTTGTAAAGACTGAATGGTTGTATCTAAAATTAGAAAATAAAAATCGATTCTAAATTTTTGCTTTGGATCTGCTACAAATTCATCCTTACTTTCATATGAAAATACTGTCCAACGAGGAAACTACGGAGAGAACAGATTTGTGCTATTAAGGCAAACACTAAAAAAATTTTTAGACATATTGAAATAACAAAATAAGAGAAAATTTTATTATTATTTTTTTAATTTATAATAAAGAATACCTACTGAATGAGCGTCGATTTTGCGCCCCTAAAATTTTGCGCCTGCGTGCATGCACGCTCACCAGGAACGGCCCTGATTTTGGAATGAATTGTTAATTAAAGTAGTAAGATGGTTTAATGTGCATTCCGGCAGGTTAGAGAACATTTTCAGAGTAAGTCAGTCAGTGCCATATGAGGATTTGTTTTTAATGTCTTTAATTGTGCTGCGAAGCTCAGCAAATGCTACAGGCGTACAGAAGAAACTGTGTTAATTCACTTTAGCATTAGAGAGATATGAACGTGGATCGTAAGAAGAAGTTATGGTGTTCATTAAATCTTCAACCACATTTCCAAAATAATTGTTTAGGTTCTCAGGTGAATTAGCGATTGTGCCAGACGAAAAAGTCTTATTCCTTAAGTCATTCCCAATAGACCATGATGCTTTAGCAACGTTACTGGATTTAGCCAGCCTCTCATTATAATAAATGTCCTTGGCAGCTTTTATAGTTTTATGATAGACTTTTCTATAAAGTTTCACGTAATCATGGAAGAAGACGCTGTCCGAGTATTTTTTAGGTGAGATAATGAACGCATGTTCTTTGCAGATGTGCGTAAGCCTTTAATTGACCAGGGTTTATGTTGTTTAATTTTGATAGGCCTAAGCGGAAAGGATTTGAACGCCAGAGTAGATAAGTTTTTAAAAATCTAGAAAATCATCAGAGAGGACAACCCAGTCAGTTGTTAGACAGAGGTGCTTGAAATTTAGATAATTTTTGTCTGAAAAATATGGCATAATTGGCGCCAAGCTATTTTGCATTTTGAATTTACCCAAAAATTTTGTTAATATCGCCTCATGATCAGAGAAACTCGAGTTAAAGACAGCACAGTCCACGAATTCTGGATCAAAAGATGACAGGACATAGCCTATAGTACTAGAACTAGTTTTAGTTATTCTAGTTGGTGAGTTAATATGTATTATTATACCAAGAGAGTCCAAAATGGACCGAAGGGATTCTTGAGCAGCACACACACTGGAAAAGTCAACATTACGGTCGTCACACAAAATTAATTTGCTTTTTAAAGGCAGGGACTCAAGCAAGCTCAGTAATCGTTGACTGAATATATGCATGTCAGCGTCAGGTGTTCTTTAAATATAAACAACATAGAGGTCATAAGCATTATGATAGACGATGGAAAATTCAAATACTTTCTCACATAATAAATTATCGAACTTAGTCACTGCCGAAAAGTCGTTGTTAGTAGACATTATCATAGTACCTTCATGAGATACTTCTATTAAATCTAGTTACTGTGGTATATTTTTTAACAAACACACGCTCATCAACATTTAACCAATGTTCAGTTATGGCAAGGATATCCGGAAAATTAAGCTCCTCTAATAAAAGAAATAAATCATCTGATTTGTGTCTTTAAGGACTGAATATTAATAAGAAAAACACTAAGCTTGCCATCATCCAATCTACCTAAAAATTCCCCCCTTCTAATTGGAGAGCAAAATAATTGCTATGACTTTCCCTAACCTTCTGAAGGTGTTGAAGTCTCTCCGATGAAAAGGAAGACCTGAAGGCAGAGAGATCCGTTTCAACCTCAGCCGAACTAATACCGTAGGCGTCGTGGAAGCGATAATATAACTTACGCAAGGAGTCCACGTCAATAGGAAGTCCCTCCTAATATACACTGTAATCACTAATAAAAGTCATTAATGATACCCTACATTCCCTTTGTTCCTTAAGCAAGCGTGAGCAAAAAAAGAATATCTAAATTTATATACAGAAACGGTAGGCAACTTGGCAACCACGAGCGAAACGATGACTGCTCCACCTAGGTTCACTTGTCTAGATGAATGACAAGAAAATGAGTTTAGGATGTTACGTGAAATAAAACGAGATAAAAACAGTGGATAAATTTACGGAGCTAGTTACCAATCCCTTCCTTGTCTTTGGTGAGTAGCATAGCAAAGACCGACCACCACGGTCTTGATAACAAGACCTGATAATAAGAAAATCAGTAGCCAATATGGCAGCCCGATCTGGGACTGAAACTAATTGCTGTAAGTAGGGTATATTTGGAGTTTTTAATAACTATAAAATAAGTTTAAAATTGTGAAATTTGTGCATTTGCAGTGAACGATTTATACAAAGCAAGCAATTTATCGTGTTAATGGCAAGCGCATTGTCCTGTGTTCGTGAAAATAGACTCTTACACCTACTACACCACACTATACTTTCTATTTATTCTATATTATAGAATTTAATGCTTATAGCTAGGGACTGATTGTTCTGATACAAGGTGTGCTTCCACAAATATCTATTATAATTTCAGAGCTGGTAATACCTAGTAGTATCTAAAATAAGTATAATTTTAATATTCACATACTTTCTGCCTAATGTAAACAATGTAATGTAATACAATTTTGTTACATTATCTCATTTTAACAATCTGTAAAAAATATCTAAGTAACTATATATTCTTATTTTACTTTAGTTTCGAGATATATTTTAAACAAACCAGCATATTATAACTTTTAAACTACTTATTATTAACTAAATTAATTAAATTAACTATTAAAACCAATCAGATATGTATTTTTTGAAGTCAAAAAGTAACAAAAGCACTTTATAATATGAACTGATATGTTTTCCATTGTAAGGGCCTTCTCCCTACTCGCGACGCCATTTTAGATTTAGATATCAGGCCTTCTAGTTCAAAGGGTCAGAGGGTGGTGCTTCGCCATAGCATAGGATAAGCACATTGCAATAGTTGTGCCTAAGCTGTAAAGCGAAAATAACCAACTGTTTGAAATTAACCCAAATCTTAACAAAGCAAATCTGACCATAATTTTGCTTAAGTATATTTAGGTATTTTAATCTCCCTGTGGACATGAAAAATTGGTAATCCAACAAGTTTCATGCCATAGGACGTAGCAAATTGTTTAAAAACAATTATTTCAGCTACGACTACACTTGCTGGCAAGCGCGCAAAGATCCCTTAAAGCAAACGTATTTTGCGGTTAAAATGTAAACTAGCCTAACCCAAACTAGCTGGTTAGTTTGAGTTAGTTCCGCCTAGTCAAAACCAGTTTTAGTCAACCTCTTTAGCCGTTAACCTATATATTACAGTTAAGCTCGAAACCCGAAATTTGTTGGAAGTCGTTCTAGCTAGCCAATACTAGTCCTAAACAAGCTCTAGTATGGTAAATGTACTGGCGGAGAAGAGAATCCTTTTTTTAAGTTATGTTTGAAATTTGGGTTAGTTTTGGTTAGTTTTTGTTGTTTACGCCAACCCAAACTAACCCAATCACGTCACCAAAGTCGCCAAGGCAGTAGCCCAACAGCTAGGAGTATTCTATAGAGCAAAAAAGATGTATACACCTCATCAGCTCTTTAAGGCCCAGATAAGACCATCTCTGGCATACTGTTCCCATGTGTGGAGCTCGGCACCCAAACACTTGTTCAAGATATTGGACTCCATACAGAGGAGAGTAGTCCGTCTTGTGGATGATCCAGAGTTGACTAAAGACCTTGATAGCCTTGAACATTACAGAAAGGTGGCGGACCTATCTCTTTACTATAGAAGGTGTTCGAACGAGCTGGCACTTATGATTCCGCCCAGAGTTGTGCCAAATAGAAACAGACAGGCACAAGTTGCTCATCAACATACGATTCAGTTGCGAACACCTAGAATGTCGCTGTTACTTTGTCTGGAGGACTGTCTCGCTCTGGAATGGACTTCAGAGTAACGTCCTTCCCGAAAATTACAATCTACAGCGCTTCAAGTTCAACGTCTACCGTCTTCTCCATGGTATAGGATTTTCCATTTGTGTGGGTGCGTGTCGAACATGAAAAAACAAATAAAATCACATACCTAATTCTAGGATCGTAAAGTACTCGGTAGCACCTGATGTTTCATACGACCCCCCCTTTGCACTTATTTTTCTTATCAATATGGCGCCTATTCGCCATTTTCAATTTAATAGCGCCATGAAATA
>MU194694.1:7003-18178 GCA_016904865.1 Pissodes strobi | reverse complement strand
GAATCCATGTATTTTTTGATTCATCAAATTAAAAATTAATACATACAGCATGAGGAGTAGCTAAATTGATTAGTTAGTTTCATGAAGAGTGTTTAAATATCAGTGAAATCTAGAAGAAATTATCAAAGTAAGTTACTAAAAACTGTATATGGAATATAGTTACATAAAATGCTTCCCCTCAATTTTTTGGAAAAGCGTTACGAAAGTGTGCTACTTATGTTTTGGCTGTAAATCGCCCTGGGATTATAAATAGGTTATACATAATGTTAGCATAATAATAGAACTATAATTTGTAATTAATGCCAATTTTTAATCCTAGAATCCATGTATTTTTTGATTCATCAAATTAAAAATTAATACATACACTCCTGCAAACATCCGATAACTATTTCTGCCGTTGTGGTGTCCGATTTATAAATTAGCTATGGCTACTTTTTGATGCTTGACTGCCATATTACTTCATGTGAATGAAAGTTTCATTTCATCCACAATAGCTTGAAGTGTCTATAGGGTTAGTTTTAGAAATGTTTTTTTGAAATCACAATTATTCATCAAGAGAGGTTTAGACAAGAGTTTTTCTCCTAAAAATGCTCGATCGAACTGTCGTTTCAGTTTTTTTGGCCCTCGCGATTTTTTCGGCGCTGGAAAGACTCAATGTGACCTCTGATCATATTTAGTAATGTATAAAAACGCTACTAGGTTCGCATATTACTGACCAGAAGTCACATAAAAAGGTGCTTATTCTCCAAAAATTAATTGCGAGCAAACGTTTGCAACTGTTTGCAGTTTTATTGTTGACATTCGTCTCCACCAGCCAATTGTTCACAAACATTTGTAGCCAAAAAAACAAAGCGAACCCACAAACAACAAATCTCTTTGATGTACTGTCACCGCTCGGAACACGACCAAATGATTGAAAACGTTTGCTAATGCGCGTGATATACGTCTCCTCCAGACAAATATTGAGTTTGCAAATTTTTGCAAACAATCGCAAACGTTTTGCGCGCTTGGTGGATACGCACCTTAACGAATGTTGTGCCAAAAAACCAGACTGAAACCTGTTTTTATGGCAGTAGCACACACACTAGATGGAAATCCTATGGCGCTTGAAGAGCAATGTGTGAGCGAAAATATTGATTGACACAGTTCTCGAATAATTGTAGGTTGTAATTAGGGGAAACAAATTTCCTCCGAGTGAAATCTACAGTGATGCAGTGCGCCAAAAAGGAATACTTGTAAAGCGACGTTCTAGGTTTTTCCAGTTGTACGACAAACGGATCCGCTCTTGCCGTCTGTCGTGACTGTCTGACAGGCATTGCTGGGGACGGGATTGTGCGGGCCAAATTCTAGAAAGATTTGCCGTGAAATATCTGTAAACCAGGGAGATCTCAGCTATACTTCTGCGGTGTTCCGCCGACGAGACGCAAAGCTCTCTTCAAGATGGAATCCAGCATCTTCAGGGTGTGCTTAGGTGTGAGCAATATTCTAAGCACGGTAATATTTGCGCTTTATAGAGTAACAGTAGTACTGCAGTTGATACAGTTTTCTGTTGCGAGATAGCGCACGAAACTTCTGCGAAGCTGATTTTGCGATGTAAGCAACGTGGTCATGCCAGTACATATCAGGTTGTTGACCGAGACACCCAGTAGTCCAATTGACGAGGATGAAGGAATGGTCGATTCTGCCATAATGATGTCTGGACCCGCCGTATTGGCTTCCTTGGAAAACGTGGCTGCTTGGATTTTTGCTGCATTAAACTGGACCAAATTCCTGTCGCCCCAAGTTCCAACTTTCACCAGATCTTGATTAATTGTTGTAATCTGTTCCTGTCTGCGGTGATATGTCGCAGTCGCTGGTAAAGGTTTTTCTGATCTAAATTGAGAGACAAAACTCTAAACAGGATTATTGTACTCAGTCAGCAGGTCATTAATATAGATGACAAACAGAGTTGATGAAAGTATTGCGCCCTGAGGCAAACCCGCGTTTGTCTAATATGTGTTTACCAAGTGCAACGTATGGAAATCGGTTCTTAAGGAAACTGGCAAGCCAGCTGCAGAGTAACGCTGGCAGTTCGATGGACGGCAGTTTGTTAAGCATTCTTTAACACGATAGAAGGTATTCCATCCGGTTCGCATATTCGTAGATACCTGACGCGTTATCTTCCAAAGTTCATTCGTAAATAAGAGACTTATCGGACTAACGCGTCAGTTGTTTACAAGACTCCCTAGTGCATTGTAAAGAGCAGACGTTAGTGAATTTAGGCAACCCACATTACTGGACCCGGAAAGGAAGTGGACTTGGAAAAGACCCGACGGCAGGACCAAAAATTAAATAGATTACATCCTCGTAACGAACAACCAAATGTGCTCAGACGTCTCAGTTATAAACCGGTTCAACACAGGTAGCGACCATAGGCTAGTCAGAGCAAGGCTTTATATTAACACTCAACTAGAGAGAAAACGTAAAATGGAAAGTAAAAATCGACCAACCATAAGTGAGCTAAGACAAAAAGAAGTGGAGTTCAATCAATGCATAGACAGGAAACTACCAACAGAAGAGCTAAGAGGACTGGAACTAAATGAACTCTCGACTAGAATTACAAACAGTATTCGAACAGCGGTAAAGAAAGTAAGTACAATCCAAAAACGGAAAAAATCGAAGTTCAGCCTGGAGACGGAGCAACTCATGCAAGAGCGTAGAAAGACTAACATAGACTCACAGAATTACAGAGAACTCGACAGAAAAGTAAAGAAGACAATAAGCAGAGATAGAAGGACGCAAAACGTAAAAACAATTGAGGAGACCATCAAAAACAATAGAAACATGAAAGTCCTTCGTTCTGGTCAATCGAGGGGCAAACTCAGTATCCATAAAATGAAAAATGGCAAAGGAGAAATTATTATTGAGAGGGACGAAATCGCGAGAACAGTCGAGGACTTCTATCGAAACCTGTATAGTCAGTCAATGGCAAACCCAAACCAAAACCAGTACGAAAAGCCAAAGGCCATTATGAATGTGGGATCAGAAGAATTGGAACCTGTCGAAAATAATGAACTGGAAGCAGCCCTGAAGCAACTCAAAAATTGTAAAGCGCCAGGAGAAGACCACATCACAAGCGAGATGCTTAAAATGGGCGTAAAAACAGTCAAAAAAGCACTCATAATACTACTTAACAAATGCCTAGAAGAAGGGAAGATTCCAAATACCTGGAAAAATGCAGAAGTCATTATCTTCTTCAAGAAAGGCGACAATACGAACATGGAGAACTATAGGCCAATCAGTCTCCTATCTGTCCTTTACAAGTTGTTAACGAAAATCATTACAAACCGCCTGAGCCAGAAATTTGATTTTTACCAACCAATCGAACAGGCCGGATTTAGAAAAGGTTTCAGCACCATCGACCATATCCAGACAATACGCACGCTAATAGAGAAGTGCACGGAGTATAATGGCCCACTACATATGGCCTTTGTGGACTACCGGAAGGCATTCGACTCAATCGAAATCTGGGCAATGATGAGAGCGATGAACGGAGCTCGCATAGATTATAGGTATGCCAACTTACTCAAGTACATATACGAAAATGCCACTTTACAGGTAAAAATAAATGAAGACTGGATCACTGGAAAGATTCCTGTGAAAAGGGGCATTATGCAGGGTGACACAATCTCACCTAAGCTATTAACTTTAGCTTTGGAGGATGTGTTTAAATGTTTGTCTTGGGAGGGGAGAGGTATCAATATAGATGGGACACGCCTCAATCATCTGCGATTTGCTGATGATATCGTTCTCCTCGGCAGCGACACAAATGAACTGTCAACAATGATATAGGAACTCAAAAATGCTTCCCAGGCTGGAGGCCTTCAAATGAACCTTCAAAAGACTGAAATTATGAGCGCTGACAATATGAAGGCCTCCATCGAAAACCAGGATCTGGAAATTGTCAAAGAATACATATATCTAGGACACAACATCAAACTTGGGAAAGAAAATCAAACATCAGAGATCACCAGAAGAATTAATCTCACCTGGATGGCGTTTGGAAAGCTTAGCTATATCTTTCGAAACTCGACCATTCCAATCAATCTAAAGAGGAAGGTTTACGATGCGTGCATCCTCCCAGTGACAACATACGGACTCGAGACGGTGACACTTACATTAGGAAGTGCCAACCGTCTCCGGGTCTGTCATAGAGCAATGGAGAGAGCTATGCTTGAAGTGAGTCTGAGATACAAGATCAGGAACGACGAGATAAGGAGAAGAACGAAGGTCTGTGACGTTGTCGAGCGGATAGCGAGATTGAAGTGGCGTTGGGCAGGGCACGTTGCTAGGAACAACATAAAATGGACCAAAACGCTTATGCAATGGCGTCCAAGAGACTCAGAAAGAAGTGTCGGACGTCCTCAGGCGAGACGACATCCAAAAACACGCCGGGAAAAACTGGATTCAAACCGCCCAGGAAAGATCGGCATGGAAAACACTGGAAGAGGCCTTTGTCCAGGAGTGGATATCTAGAGGCTGAAGAAGAAGACGAAGTTTTTTTTAATTTAGCGTTAGGTGAAAATCAGGATAATGATTAAAGCAGGAAAGACATCTTAATTATCTATCCGAATCCGACATAATTTGTAAATTTCATGTCAATTGGTAGCGAAGTTATGGGCGTGTAAAGCTGACCTGACAGGAATATCAAACTTTTTGTTTAACCCTGGTAATTTGATCGAATTACGTTATTCCTGTGGAACAAATTTTTTTAAAGGACAATACAAGATACCAACGTCAGGTAAAAGAATCAAAAGAGCTCTCGTTTGAATTCTCTAACCAATCACGGAGCTATGGATGTGTATGTATACAGAGTGGCCCGTTTAAGAGGGGCCTATACCTTATCTCGAAAACTACGGGGGTTGGAAAAAAAAATTAAATACGAAAGTTATTCCTAGTAAAACGATCTTTACTATTTTTGTATTGTTTTAATCCTCACTTTTTTATATACAGGATGGTCAAAGAAAGTTATACCTTTTGAAATAAAACACCCTATATTTTATTACATTTTTGGATTCTACTTAAAATTCTTAGCATATTTGATGTATGATGTTATGCCTCTGGAGTTAGTACTTTCACAGCTATAAACAGTTGAAAATCGGTACTTTGCCTACTCTTCACCTTGGTAGCAGGAAGACCATAAGAGATGGAGTAAAATGAATTCCACATTCCTATCTTAACTTTCCAAGAGCTATCTGCTGGTGCCTGGTGTTAACTGATGGTAGTACCAGATTTGGGACCCATGGTACCACCTGCCAATTAGTACCGTCAGACAGCTCTTGAAAAGTTAAGATAGGAATGTAAAATTAATTTTACTCCATCTCTATTGGTCTTCTGGCTACCAAGGTGAAAATTAGTCAAAGTACCGATTTTCAACTGTTTATATCTGTGAAACTACTAACTCCACAACATACAACACACTACATACATCAAATATGCTTAGAATTTTAAGTAGAATCCAAAAATATAATAAAATATAGGCTATTTCGTTTAAAAAAGTGTAACTTTCTTTAACCATCCTGTATATAAAAAAGTGACGATTAAAACAATACAAAAAAAAAATAAAGATCATTTTACTAGGAATAACTTTTGTATTTAATTTTTTTTTCAACCCCCGTAGTGTTCGACATAAGGTATAGGCCCCTCTTAAACGGGCCATCTTGTACAGCTGACTTGATACTTGATTTTGGTTTTATTGCACCTTCGTATTTGAATAAATTTTGCAAATTTGCATCTTTGAAGTTTTAAACACGAAAAGCCAATTAATTACGAGGGTAGAACCAAAAAATCGTCGTTCTTGTGGCATCAAACCATAACCCGGCATTAAAATGATAAGAAAGTCCAGTTTCGCTTCGTTGGAGAGCTTCACGTGTTAAGCAAATTATTTAATTTTAATCAGGAAAATTCACTATATTTCAATTGTTAACCTAACTTTTTGACATTACGATGCCTGTAGGTCTCTTGCATCGTTGCCACTTGTTCAGATGTCAAGTGACAACAAGCTGATCTATGATGACAATGGTGAACATTTTTAGCAACACCGATTCCAACAAAAGATACAACAACACGATGATGACGAAGCCTTAGCAGATATTTTTGAATTGATCGCCGTTTAACGACGATTAAAAAGTTCCCGTCTCAAGGTCGGTTAGTACCGGTTTAATAGTTCCTGTTGCTCGTCTTTATTTATGCCAATCTTAGCCGTGGACGTTGACTGGGCTGCTTTAGCGGAGCGCCTATATTAAAACATGCGGCTAGACTATCAAGGACTATTGTTCGTTACGTTACATCACTGTTTTGGGTTCTATAATATCCATATCGGTCGGAGTACTATGAAAAAAATATTATATAGACATTCGATAGTCATGATGGATAAAACATAAAAGCGAGTTTATAATTTAGAAGGCATTTACAGAAGAACCCATTTGACTTGGGGCTAGGGCAGACGTGACAACCACAGAACTCAGTAAACAGTAAACAACCAGAACTGTCGCCCCCGGCCTTGTTAATCTAGCGCCACCTACTTTCCTTAGCCCGAAATAGACAGCCGAAGGCGGCTGGTTTGACTGGCACATTCACATAGCCGCTTCTGGGATTCACAGGCGAGCTTAAAATTTGCAGAAAACACTCTAATAATTTAAAATTCAAACTACATGAGTGTAATAGCAGATTTTTCATTTATTCAAATGCTATATACACAATTAATAAATCACTATATATTTATCAATTAATCAAACAATAATAATTGAACGTTTCATTTAAACGAGCCGCCTTCGACCAGGTATTTCGAACTAAGCAAACCAGGTGGTGCTAGATTATCAAGGTCGTGAATGACATTTCTGTTTGCTTACCGAGTTCTGTCGTCGTCAGGTCAACAATTAACAAGACAGTCCGCCATGAATATTTCGGATTTTAAAGATTAAAACAGAAAATTCGAGTACCTACTCTTAGATGCTCGTTGATTATTTAGAGAACGTTATTTTCGGAATTAAGCGTGGCGGCAGTCTAGACCTGGCCTGGCCAAAGTAAATAATGACATTATGTTTACGCGTTTCTAATCGAGTCGATTAACATCAGGTGTTTTTGTTTTTTTTTTGATATTTGGACGGCCTAATTTAAAAGGCGTCACTTTGGATATGTGAATTAACTGAATTAAATTAGAAAGTTATTTATTTAAGAAATTAATTTTAGATATTCCCCATTATCTCCGAAATTTAAAAGCGGCAATTTAGCAACACTGTCAATGTACCTACCTACCATGAATGATCTTTGACAGAGACATATTTTTCTAATGTAAATCTGTTGCTGCTACTGACGCATTTTGGTGTCCCTCCTCCTCCCCATTATCCTCAGTACTACGGACGCCTTTTGACTAACTTCCAGGCATATCCCCTCCAAGAAAAAACTGGAGTACTGGAGACAAGAAGTGTGTTGTGTGCGTAAAAAACAAAATGAGAAAACAAAACGAGCCTTTCATGTCGCAAGTAGTGTGATATTCCATTGCGTGTTGTTTCCTGTTTTGAAAAATTCATATCATAAAGCATTTTTTTATTTTTTTCATATATATTCTTTGTGCTTTCTGTTCATAAAAATATATATTTTTTATTTTCATAAAATATAATACTTAAATGTACTTATAAACTATTATAATACTAATTTTTTAATGCTTTGTTATTATTATTATTCTTTATAATGTTTTAAATGTTTTATTAGCTTTTTGTTCATACAAATAATGAAAGTTATAACTAACTATATTTAATCGTTCCACTTTTTGTGTTTTATATTTTATTTATTATAAATATACTGTAAATTTGTTTTCTGCTTAAAAAAGCAACTGACCTATTATGATTAAACATGTATTTTTTCCGTCAAATAATAAATATTTTCTTTAATTATGCACTTTTCTATTACTTTAATTTTTTTGTTTTGTTATTATTTTTATTATTAATAATGATTCTTTATAATTAATATTATTTTTAATTTTTTCAAATCTCTTGCTGAAAGCTAAAACTATTATTGATTGTTTTTTTTTGCTTCAGTCCACTTGCAAAGGCTTTGCCCATAATACCATAATGGGCACTGCAAGTAGGAAACGGCGAGGAGGAAAGATACCCATGGACTCTTTTCTTAAAGATGTTTAGACTGTAGCCAACAGGGAACAATTCGGTATAGGCTGGTTCTGGGTGTGAAGAGCATAATATGGATGAGAGCTTCTAGCTCGTAGTGTGGCTGGCACTGGAATCAGAGTTGTTATAAATTTGTTCTCTGCTCATAAAAATCGCTTATTATGTTGGAGAATGTATTTTTTTGTCAAATAATAAACAATTTGTTTTTTTTTGCTTTCTTATTATAATTTGTATAGTATTTTTTTTTTTTTTTGTAAATTTGTTTTCTGAAAGCTAAAACTTTATTCGATTGTTTTACTTCTTTAGTTTTAATTTTTAATATCTTATTTATAATAATATTAACATATAATAAATTTGATTTTTGCTTATAAGAATAAGTCGAATGGTAACTTACTCTGCATGAGAATGTATTTTTTTCGTTTGTTTATTTTTGTACTTTTTTATTACTTGAATGTTTTTGCTTGGTTATCATTATTATAATTCTTTATAATATTTTTTTATCTTATTTATTATAAATATATTATAAACTCGTTTTCTACATATAAAAACAATTTATTATGATTGAGAACATTTTTTTCGTCAAATAATAAACATTTGGATTATTTTGGTACATTTTTATTATTTTAATTTTTTACTTTGTTATTATTATTATTATTATTATTGTTTTCATTATTTTTAATATTTTGTATAGTTGCTTTCTAAATGCAAAATCTATATTTGATTGCTTCTTTATTTTTATTATCTTATTTATTATAACTATGTAAATTATAAATTTGTTTTCTGCTTATAAAATCAACTTACCATGTTTGAAAATGTATTTTTTCATCAAATAATAAATATTATCCTTAATTTTGTACTTTCTTATTACTTAATTTTTTTTTGCTTTGTTATTATTATTATTATAATTTTTTACATTATTTCAAATTATCGCAAATTTGCTTTCTGACAGCTTAACTATATTTGATTGTTCTAATTTTCATTTTAAATATCATACTTATTTATTTTTAATATATTATATTTGTTCTCTGCATATAAATAAAGCAAGGATCTATTTTTTGTTAAATAATAGATATTTTGTTTATTTTGCTTTCTTATTATCATTATAATATTCATATAATGTTTTTTGTAAATTTGTTTTCTGAAAGCTAAAACCTTATTTGATTGTTTTACTTCTTTAGTTTTAATTCTTAATATCTTATTTATATTAATATTAACATATAATAAATTTGATTTTTGCTTATAAGAATAGCGCGAATGATAACTTACTCTGTTTGAGAATGTATTTTTTTCGTTTGTTTATTTTTGTACTTTTTTATTACTTGAATGTCTTTGCTTGTTTCTCATTATTAAAAATCTTTATAATATTTTTTTATCTTATTTATTATAAATATATTATAAATTCGTTTTCTACATACAAAAACAATTTATTATGATTGAGAACATTTTTTTCGTCAAATAATAAACATTTGGATTATTTTGGTACTTTTTTAATATTTTAATTTTGTACTTTGTTATTATTATTATTGTTTGCATTATTTTTAATATTTTGTATAGTTGCTTTCTAAATGCAAAAACTATATTTGATTGCTTTTTTATTTTTATTATCTTATTTATTATAAATATGTAAATTATAAATTTGTTTCCTGCTTATAAAATCAACTTACTATGTTTGAAAATGTATTTTTTCATCAAATAATAAACATTATCCTTAATTTTGTACTTTCTTATTACTTATTTTTTTTGTTTTGTTATTATTATTATTATAATTTTTTACATTATTTCAAATTTTCGCAAATTTGCTTTCTGACAGCTTAACTATATTTGATTGTTCTAATTTTCATTTTAAATATCATATTTATTTATTTTTCATATATTATATTTGTTCTCTGCTTATAAAACCAAAAAGGATCTATTTATTGGTCAAATAATAGATATTTTGTTATTTTTTTTGTAAATTTTTTGTCTGAAATATAAAACGATTTTTTTGCTTTATTATTGTTATTATAATGATTTATATATGTTGTTGTTAATTTTCCTTCTGAAAATTAAAAGTTGATTTGGCTATTCTATTTTCTATTTTGAATAATTCCATTTCTAATTTATTATAAATATAATATAGATTTGTTTTCTGCTTAGTTAACTTATTATGTGTTTTTTTCGAGAAATAATTTCATTACTTTAGTACTTTGCAATCATTTAATTTTTTTTGTGCTTTATTGTTATTATTTACATCATTTTTTTTGTATTTTTTATCTGTTTTATTATTAATATATGTATTATACATTTCTTTTCTGCTTATAAAAATAAATTATATTTTATTTTTTTCGCTTTATTATTATTATTATAATCCTTGATATTATTTTTATTTTTTGTTAATTTGCTTTATTAATCATTCTACGTTTTTATTTTCATTTCTTTTATATCTTTTATTTATTATAAATATATTGTAAATTTGTGTATTGTCTGTAAAACAACTTTTTATGTTAGAGCATGGGTTTTTTCGTCAATAACAAATATATGTTTATTTTTATATTCTTTCATTATCTTAATATTTTTGCATTCTTATTTCTATACCTCCTTTTATTTGTTACAAATATATCATAAATTGGTTCACTGCTTATAAGAACGACTTAATATGTTTGAGCTTGAGCATATGTTTTTTCGTCAAGTAACAAATGTTTCCTTTATTTTAATTTTATATTATGCTGTTATTATTATAATTCTTCATATTATTTTTAATTTGTTGCATAATGTGTGATGGTTCTAAGTTTTTATGCTAAATTTTGTATATTTTGTGCTTGTATATTATAAATATATTATAAATTTGCTTTATGCTAATAAAAACACAACTCATTATGTTGGAACATGCTTTGTTTCGTCAAATAAAAAATATTTTGCTTATTTTTCTACTCCTGTTTTAATTTTACTTTTTTCGCTTTGTTATTATTGTTATAATTCTTTATATTATTTTTAATTTGTTGTATTTGCTTTCTAAAAGATAAAATAATGT
>JAEQML010068558.1:0-18182 GCA_016904865.1 Pissodes strobi | reverse complement strand
GCGGAAGTGTGTGTGTCTCTGTGCACTTTGAAACGGATTATAAGGTATAGTAAAAATTGATAAATACTTTATTACTCCTAGGTACCATTAATATTGGAGCTACAATGTTTAATAATATTTATAACCCAAACTAACCCTCTGCACCTAAGATTCTTAACATATTTATACAAAGTACAGATGGATCATTGAAATTTAACGTCCGTATAGGTCCCTACATGATGCTTACAATGGTTTAATGTAATTTGTTGGATTTCTACCTAACATTTTTGTGTACCTATAATAACGTAAAGTTAATTGGGTCGTTAGAATTTTGAAATTTAACGTTCGTACAGGATGCTGACAAAGTTTAAATCATTAGTGTGGTGATTATGACTTTAAGTAAAATTTTGTGTATACACCACGTAAAAGCAATAGTACAATGTAATAACATACACTCTGCAGTTGTGTGTTGTCGTTTCTACATTCGAGGGAGATGGAACAATGCGTCAGCGCAGAGCGATAGCATACTGGCCATTTGTATCTCATGTGGTAGCAGGTAGTAGTCATTTTACCATTTGTAAAGTTCTGGGGTGGTATGCATTTTCTTATTATAGAATACCTAGGCGGTCATGGAAATCCAGTAACGATTATCGCTACACTGATTTTTGATACAAAAATGTTCAACACCCTTTGATGCATATCAATTTAAGGTTCTTTTTTATCAAACCGTAACTGCCCAATTTTATTATTTTTGGAACACTTTAAATCAATAAAGTGTTAAAAATATATCACGGAAATAGCAAACCAGAGTCTTGTTCTTTATTTTTGTCTAATTTTGTAAAGGAAAACGTGGAACTCGTAAATAATGGAATTATAGATTCAGGAATTACAAATAAAATCGTAATGGATGCTTACATTTGCGATGCACCGGCACCGGCTTGTTCATATATAGCTCAAAGGCCACACTGGGTATGGATGCTGTAGGAAATGCACAATCAAAGGTCATTGGGTATCACGGCGTATAATGTTCTGCACATTTACTTTTATTAAATTAGAAAGTGAACATCCTTCAGAGTATTTACAGTTACAATCATAACAATAATTGATCTTTTGTGCTCAGCTTGTAGGTACTTTTTTGTATTATTGCAGTGACTATGAAAGACTCTTGTTCAATACCCAATTTGCCAAATTTGAGCTCCAAAACGACGTGGCAGTCTGCGAATGGTTAGGACAAGCAACCAACCGACTGGAGGATTTTTTTTTTGTTTCAAAAAACGAAGAATGGTTGAAAAGAGAGCTGTTGAGCTGCAACAAAGGCTGGCAATGTATAGCATAAGATATATTTGCGTTTTAACTATGTTATTTGAATATTTTCAATACATTTTAATATTCTTGTAAAAGTTCTGTCATTTTCTAGTGTTTTCCTACTTCTGCTTTCTGTTGCACCAATTGATAGCGTTTCGTAGTAGTAACTATATAAAGTGAGCGGCTAAAATATGGAACAAATTCGTTTCAAAATCAGATATTGATTTTTTTTGAAAAATGCTCCAACACGTCCATTATAATTTTTTGTTCTGCTTTTTTGCTCTAAAAAGAAATTATGCAGGTTGTGTCAAAAAGCAGATTTGACATCAAACTTAATTTATTTTTAAATGGAACACTATTGCTTAAATTCCAATTTTGAATTGTTCGTCAAATTCTACGCATAATTCATGTAGCATGAACCTATACTCCATACCTAACGGTTTTGGAGATATTGATGTTGCCATCAATCGATAGGCTATTAAAAATTAAGACAGGAAAGTGCTACAGTATGCTACGTGAATTATACATATAATTTGATGCAGAATTCAAAATTGGATTTAAAAAAATAGTGTTTCATTTAAAAAAAAATTTTGACATCAAATCTACTTTTTTGAAACACCCTGTATATTTTCTTTTTGTTGCAAAAAAAAACGGAACAGAAATTATAATTGACGTGATCGAGCATTTTTCTAAACAGTCAATACCTGATTTTTAAATGAATTTTTTCTATATTTTAGCCGCTCTTTGTATATTATGTGGAAAGAAAAAAAGAACAATTTTAAAGTAACTTTTCTTCAGACAGATACTTCAGGAAAATAAAAGTTTCGCTGCCCGCTCTTTCGTTCTCAAAAAAACCATAATATTAATTATTTTTTTAAAATACCTGTTTCGAGAACGAATAAAGGTCAGGCGGCAAAACTTTTATTTTCCTGAAGTAGCTCATGAAAAATTGGTTTCTTTGACAGGACATATACATGGGGCGACGGAGCTAAATATACACGGAATAGTATATTTACGTTCAAATTGAGAAGGACAAATCCCATGTGTAAGCAGAGTTTAAGCATAATACACAATCACTGTGCAGCCGATAACAAGCTGTTGATCACTTCAGTTGTGTATATGTAAATGGTATACTGTGGCTACATTGTGAGGCGGACGTTTAACCTTTGTGCATATGTGTGTACCTGAAATGTGTAAACGTAGCACATTTACATCGTAGAATTGTGCAACCCTGTGTCTGCATCTAGATACATCGCCACAATGCGAACACATCGTAATCTTGATTTGGTGTGCTGTATGGACGATAACTTCTTTTTCTTTCTTCTTCTTATATATACTTTGAATTTCCTGTACCTAATTGGGTATTTAAGTATTTCCAACTGAATTGGTACAATCTTCACATTGTACTCTGTTCATTTCATAAAATAAAAAATAAAATAAAAAATATTTATTTCCTATAGACTTACAATTCTAAGTAAGTATGGGATATTGTCAAGACAGTCACAACAAAATGTATATAAACAGCAAATTACAAACAGTAAATCACCACAAACATCACCAGCAAATCATCAGCATTATCAGCTTTGCACAATCATTCAAACAGCTTCCATTATGAAAGATTGCTACTTAGGTACTCCCCAATAGAATAAAAATGTTTACTGTAATAAAAATGTTTTATAGTTTTATTGAATTTCACATCACCAGAGATTTGTTTAATTCGCACAGGTAATTTATTATATAGCTTGAAAGGCAATATTAAAGGGCTATTTGCCGCAGTCGATAACCGATGTTGAGGTATAATTAAATTAAAGTTCTGCCTTAGGCCATAATGATCAGCAGATCCCCTAGTTAGTCCGACGTTGGGTAAATTGGCTCTCGCATATTTTGTGGCTTGGTATAAAAATAATGAAGGGAACGCTGGAATTCCCAATCGTGGAAAAAGTTGGCGACATGAAAATTGAGGAGGCTTAAAGAGCATACTCCTAACTATTCTTTTCTGCTGAACAAATACCTCAGGTGCTCTCGCCGCATTACCCCAGGCCAGAATGGCATAAGTGAGACAGGATTGTACATAGGAGAAGTAGTAAAGCTTCAGTAGATCAAGGTCTACCTTAAAGCGCAGCTGCCATATAACAAATGCGTAGACGGCCAACCTTTTCAAAATATGGTCCACTTGGCATGACCATGAAAGCTTAGCATCCATAAAAACTCCCAGAAACTTCACAAACGTCCGCCTCTCAATTATTTGGTTATTAACTTTGACAAGAAGAGCTTTATTCAAGTCCCTTAACGAGAAAAGCATTAGCTCCGTTTTATCATCATTCAGGAGCAAGCCGTTATTATTACAGTAATTTTGAACCCTACCAACAACATCATTTGACTTTTCTGCAAGCCGCTCCAGGCTTTTTGCAGAACAGGATACTGAGGTATCGTCTGCAAATAGAGTAATGTAATCGTTTTCAAAATCAAAAGAAATATCATTTATAAAAATGATAAACAACAGGGGGCCCAACATGCTTCCCTGTGGGACCCCAGTTTCCACCTGTGCATCGGTGGAACAATAATGAATACTATCGTGCCTCAAAACTACTTTCTGTGTACGCTCCGTTAAAAAATGTTTCAACCATTTTTGGGCATTACCACGAACGCCGCAATTTTGTAGCTTGGAAAGCAGAAGTTCAATATTTATTACTTCAAATGCTCTTTTTAGGTCGAAAAAAAAGGCATGATGTTTGGTTACCACTATCAATACTCTCCATTATTTTGTTGTACAAAGACACAATTGCGTCCTGAGTAGAAACTCCTCTCCGGAAGCCGAATTGGTTTTGGTAAAAGAAATCTGTTCTTTCCAAAAATGCAAGCAATCTATTGTAAAAAGCCTTCTCGAATATTTTCGAGAATACGGACAAAAGCGCTACGCCTCTGTAGTTGGACATGTCGTGTGCGTTACCCTTTTTAAAAATTGGCTGAATAATGGTTGTTTTTAAAATATTTGGAAATGAACCCTCACAAAAGGAGAGATTAATTAGGTCGGTTAAAGGATCGAGAATGTATTCATATACACTCTTTAGAAGAGAGCACGGTATTTCATCAAAACCACTGGAGTCTTTTTTCGAAACTGACAATACAATATCTTTAACTTCTTCCCTTGAATAGGGTGCCAAAAAAAGTGTATTTTTTATACAGCTTACATCTCTCTTATCAATAGAATTCTTCATTCCAGAAGTCAAAGTTTTTATTGACTCAATAAAAAACTCATTAAATGCCTGGGCAGCGTCATTGAAATCAAAAATTTTGCTGTCGTTATTTTTATCAACGAAATATTCAGGTAGGTTATTGACTCTGTTTTGATTTGTCTCATTTTTTATGATTTGCCATGCCACTCTCGACCTATTTACAGTGTTTATAAACAAGTTGTTATTGTGGTTTTTTTTGGCTAAAGATATTCGTTTTTGGTGTTGTCTTTTTAATGCATTATAGCGGGTCAATAGTTGGGGATCCGATGTGTGTTTATAAGCCCCAAACAGTTCTCTCAAATGATTACCCTCATCAACTATGTCTCTCGATAGCCAAGGTTTCCCTGCAAGCTTGTTCTTGACCTTACGTGATTCGATAGGAAAGCAAAATTTAAAATTTTGGATAAATATATCATGAAATATATTAAATTTTTCATCAAGGTTTGTTCCTAAGTTTAGAGAATCCCAGCTAACCTTTGAAAGTTCTAACTTAAAATTGTTAATGTTGCCATCATTATGAAAAAATCTTTTCTGTAAAGTTATTGTAAAATTGCTGTTTTTTCCTGAGTCAAAAGACAACAATTGCATAGAATGGTCTGAAATATCAGTGTAAACAACTCGAGGTGTCACCAACGTCGGACCCAAGGTGCAGAAGATATTATCGATGATCGTTTTTGAGTTATTTTGAATGCGAGTATATTCAGTAATCGTTTGGCGCAAACCAAATGATGAAAATATATTTTCCAACCTCAAGACAGTTGTAGATTTTTTATGAAAATCGATGTTGAAATCCCCACAGCAAAAGGAGTCTCTGCCAGGTTTACATACATCAGACAGTAACTCATATAGGTTATTAAAAAATACATCCAAATTGCCAATTGGGGAGCGATACAAGCAGCATACAAAAATGGAATTATTTTTCATACGAATTTCGCACAATGAAAATTCGAAATGTTGGTCATTATTCAAACTACTTTAACAGTCATTTGACATCTTTTGTCTGTACTTAACCACATTTTAATTGAACCTTTTTCTCCAGATGGATTGTAGCTGTGTTTTCAAAAAAAAGAAAGAACTTAGCAAATATATTGTTACTTAAATTTTTAGAGTGTGTTTGCTTGATAGGTTAAGTTAAGTGATTATAGTGCCACAATTTTTTAAGCTTTCTCGACAGATTGAAATTAAGTATCTGTTGATTTTTTTTTGTTTGAGCCTAGTCACCCTGCACAACACCTGCAGAGCTTTTTCCGTTTAGCTGGCGAGAACGGGTGGCGCTCAAACGACCCCACGACAACGGTCGGGCTTTGTAACGCGAATCTCTCCGGGGCTAAGTTACTTTTTAATTAACAAAAAAAAAAAAAATCTTTACTTTCATTTTCAACTTCAATCAGAAAAACTTGTTGCAATGCGTACGAATAAAAATTAAATTATTTGTTATATGTAGAATGAAGATTATAAAGCAATTTCTATTAAACAGTTTTTGTGATATTTTAATTGCCACATATCACTAATAATTGCAATAGACCTACAAACAATGAAAAGAGTAGAAATTATAGTCGTATATTATAATGTTTTGTTTTTTTAAATTTTGAACACTTTGCTGTCTTATAATAAACAAATATTTTAAGATAGCTTTTTCCGAGTTTAATTCGCCATGTTACGCCACTGGCACTTTGGCTTTGGTCCCAACTGGTAACAGTCTGCGGCCTATTATCTATCCTCTCACTTTCCTTGTCTTAGAGTTGGCATGTGTCGCGTATCGGCCATATCGTCACCCGTTTGAGGGGCGCGTGGTGAATGCTCGGGAACCGTTTTGATTCCCTGAAGAAGAATCGGACGTCTAGCCAGAGGTTTGAGCCTTAAAAAGCCGTGCATGTACAAGATTTAAATGTTTGTGAACGTCCAGCCGGTGGTGTTCGAACCTTAAATAAGCCCTGCATGTGCAAGTCGGAGCTTCCAGGAGTATATACTCGACGTACTGAAGGGTCTAAAAAAAGTATCTCTGTCCACCAGGATGTAACCAATCTGGAAGGGTCGCTCCAGCTCTTGCTAAGCCCGGGCAGGGGTCTTTACTGGCTGAATTGCTCACCAAAACCCAACAGAGAGTTGTGCTACTACTACTAAAACCTTAAAAAAAACTTGTCTTGCCACTAGAATTGGGCCCAGGCCGCCGTATCACAAGCCCAGGATCTAACCACTGCACCATGAGACCCTCTGAAAGCAATCTCATGGACCATGAAGACGTCTATTTGTCAGAAATGTGTTTATGATGCGCGCGCAAGCCCAGGGCACGTCACGTGGTAGGACTCGTGTAGATAATTAAGACTAAAATATCTGCCTCCGAAGCATCTCAAACCATATTTCTGGGTGAATGTGAATGCCGTTCAGCGAAGCCCACATGTTAAGCACTTAAGCAGCAGCGGACCTCAGGTGAAATACATTTTGAATGTGCTGGTAAATTGTTTTGGTAAAGAAAAGAAGCAACAAGCCCGTACCGTACTGGCTGGCTTGGATCTCTCCTAATGTGCTGGCGTATTGGTATTGCCTTGCGGCCCAAGAACCAGAAAAGATATGAGAAGGCAATAACCCTACTTATAACATATGTTTTTTTTTCTAAAATTAGTGAATACAGCCAGCTTTGACACAGCTCTTATATTTATACTCTAATATACAGAATTCTATTTTTTCGTTTAAATAGTGTGCTCCATATTATCAAAATGAAAACGTAGGTCGAAAATAATAGGAAAATGAATATTGGCGACATTTTATTTTGACTTCAAGTTGTCAAGAATAACAACAAGGAAATAAATGACAATATGGATATCTCTTTGAATGTGAATTACGATAATGCCGAACTTTTGGTTAGTATTGTTGTCAAATGTGTTCTGGGTTTTTGGTTTTTGTTTATTCACCAGTTAAACTAATGCCGATAGGCCAACTCGATTTTAAAAACTAAAAGTAAAATTTCGTACAATATGTCAATCTATTGACTGACTTACAATGAAAATTATAATATAAATATATGAAGAGTGGCCGAGCTAAGTGATCTAAGTGCCGAAATAAAAATTTTCATTTTTTTTCCATCGACATCGACATGTTCTATGAGCCAGCGCTAATGTCCCGCTAAGAGACCTAAGTGCTAATTCCACTCTAGTGGTTGCAAATGAAGTTCCAAGATGGGGCTGAATGTATGTCAAGCATCATATTCTTTGGTAATTGATCTAAGTGCCAGTATGCATGTTGACATTTTTTTCGTCGTTAAGTTTGAATCGACTATTATTGACTCCAAGCGTTTTGAGTACAGGTCAACTTTCAATGTACATTTTCTTATACATATTCTTAGTGGCCAATGGACATTTGACATGATCGATCATAATTTTGTAGTTTCCGGGCATAGTTTTTCATCTTCAGATAGAGATTTTGCTTTTATTTATGTATAGTCATTGATAGTGTGTTGTTAATTGTATACATATTGTATTATTGTTGGTAGTGTATATGCTGTTTTTATATTCAGGTGTCATGGAAGAACGCTCCCTGCGAATGACACCTTTTGTATGTACACATATGTATGTTTATGGTATATGCAATAAATATTTTTTCTTTCTTTCTTTCTTTCTTTTGCCATTATTGACAAACGAGCAAAACCTTTATAATTTATTCAAACATACATACATAACAGGCAAAGCTGCCCAAATAGTACAGCGCATCTCTTATACAATTATGACCTCACAATAATTATTATAATTATTATTACATATTCATATCGAAAAAAAAAACAAAACAACAAAAATAGGGAGATATAAGGACAAGTTACTTATAGCAAAAAATACCACTATTCCATCATTCTACAAGCAAGCTAAAATCGCAAAAGATCAGGGGCATTTTCAAGTAACCTGTTAACCCTTTTTCTAAAAGTAATTGAGCTACAATTGCAGTTGAAGTCTTGCGGAATAAACCTATTAAACCAATTCATAAACCTGTCGACCACTTTATTCTTTCCCACATCTGTCCGGCTGTAGTTCAATAAAAACGTTTCAAATTGTCTCGTTGTTCGAGAAGGAACTTTAAAATTTAGTAGACTGAGCAGATCAGGGCAATCTATTTGGTTGGTAAGAATTTTATGGCCGAAAGAAAGAGTGAGTTTGACTCTGCGTCTTTCTAGTGATTCGAGACTTAAAATATGTAAACGTTCATTGTGTGGGAGTATAGTCTTGTCGATTCTGAGTTTAAATAGTAAAAAATTGGCAAACTTTATTTGAACCCGTTCAATTCTAGCAACATGAGTTCTATAAATGGGAGACCATACAATGCAACAGTAGTCAAGGTGGCTCCTGACTAGAGAATAGTACAATGATTTTAAGACTTCAACATTCCCAAACTCACCACACTGCCTCATAATAAAACCCGCCATCCGGAATGCCTTGGAAATTATCCAGTCAATGTGGTGTACAAACCTCAACTCGCTGTCGAACAAAACACCAAGATCATTCACTGTTGTTACACGTAATATATCACAGTTTCCTATGGAATAATTATACAAAATTGGTATTTTCTTCCTGGTAAAAGAGATTACTTTACATTTTAAGTTATTAAGCTGCATTTTATTTGCAATACACCACAAATTTAAACTCAAGATGTCCGACTGCAGAAGATGACTGTCGTCATTGCTTGATTATATGGTAAATTTTCAAGTCATCGGCAAAAAAAAGAAAATGGCAATGTGTGAAGACATCACTACCCAACAAGCACAACATACAGCAACTATACAGTTACTGCATTACAAGTGCCACCCAAATGCAGCACATAAATTATTGTATTAAAACTGCAGAGTTTCTGTATTGATAATACTGCATTTTTAAAAATGCAGTATTTAATATACAGCTCCTGTACAGTTTTTGCGCAACAAAATTGAACAAAAGCGAAACGATATGATCTAATATGATATGCAGCGACTGATGCGCAGTAAATATGCAGTAACCGTGAAGTAATGGCTGCAATATATAAATAGCTTGAATATCTGATTCGGCAGCTGCGCGAACCGATCGTGGGATCAGTCGGTACGTGTCGTCAGCCATGTTATTTTGTTTGAAGTTTGTTGCATAAAAAAAGTTTTGGTCTGTTTTATGGCTTGTTGTGAGTTGTGTGGTGAATTTTTATTGCTCTTCTGATTTTTCTGGTGTTAATTCAACTGTAAACGCTATTTTGACTGATTTTTTTTTTGAGTTGACTTTGTTGTAAGTGTTACAACGACTGAGTGTTAGTATCGACATGATGCATTCCCAACAAGACAAAATAAGGTATGCTACCTGAAAATTAGACTGATCTGTGTGTCTAGTTAAATTTTTAGATAGGTAATGTGGGTTCTTTTAATATAAACTAATAACGACTTAAAAATTTTAGGATGCAACATAAGGTTGAAAAGACCTTTTATAAGGTTGAAAAGACATTTTATAAAAGCTATATTACAATAATTAAAGACTATACTTTTATTACATAAATATGGATTATACAAAAACAGGAATGCATAAAACTAATGTATTTTTCAATACCTTTTTAGATTTGTTTACAAGCATAGTAAAATTCTACATGTACAGGGTGCATTATTGCTGCGTAGAAACTGCATTACGAAGTGGCACAGTGGCTGCAAATACACCGACTACCACATTGACTGCACAGTTACTGCAAAACATTTATGTACAACTTCTGTAAAGATGCTGCATTATTGCAGCATAGAAACTGCACAAATGAAGCACAGCTGCTGCACAGTGGCTGTACTTCAGTGGCAGTCTGAACTGTACAGCGTCGATCCAGTTCAGCGGGACATATACGGTTCGTTTCGATACAGTTACTGCACCACTATCGCTGCACTGTACAGTGGTAGTACAGTGGCTGCGTTTCAGTGTTTGCCGGGTAAGGTCGTTAATAAATAACAAAAATAAAACTGGTGCCAAATGGGAGCCTTGTGGTACTCCAGAGTAAGCGCTAATCTTCTCAGACATAAGGTCGCCCAATTTTACGACTTGCTCACGATTTTCGAGATAACTTTGGAGCCAGGTAAGCAGTGGTGGGCGGACTCCATAGGCCTCCAACTTGCGGAGCAGTATCTGTGACTAACGCGGTCGAATGCTTTCTGAAAGTCGCAAGCTTCAGACTACAAGATGTAAAAAATGTTATAGATACTGCTAGACCTTCCAGGCCATACAGAGTGTTAGATATGGGTGAAGGTACTTTTTTTGATTTTAATAAAATATCAAAATATATAGATACATCTAAACTGGGCAATACTCAAGCATCGTGGGTACGTGTGTCTAAGGACAAGCCAGGAATAGTATTGTACAAGAAAAAATTTGGTCACCTAATAAGATGGAAGAAGTGTTGTGTATTAAAAAAGGGTGTGACTGTCCAAAATTTAAAGTTGGCAGAGCTCTTAGCCTTGCCTGGTGTTCAGCAAATACAAGAAAGCAAGAAGAGACAACTTCGTGCAATGCTAGAATTCATTAACCAGGAAGATAGACCTTTATTCATTAAAATACAATTTGTATCATCTTTCGTCACAAAGTTACATATATAATCTAGCCTAAGTCAACATCCAAAATAGACTTTTATATTAAGTACCTACTATGCATGAGATACACAGAATGTATATTTTATCCAAAAGAAACATCAATAAAAATCCCTTAAAACTGGTTACAAGTAAAAACACATCTAAAGACTTACGTCACTATTACAAAATTCTTCAATACTATAAAAAGCGCTACATATTAGAAAATCTTAAATTTTTTTGATAAAGCTCCTTCACATACTGCGGAAGTTTATTATAAAGTAGGGGATCATAATAATTAAAGGAAAAACGCGTTCTCCTGAGTCTCAGGCATTCGATCCTGATGTAATTGCCTCCACGTGTGTAGTGTTCATGACAGGTGTTATTTGAATTGCATCGGCTCGGGTTGTTTCAGGTATAAAACAAGCAATCCTAAATATATCTTGAACGTATTGTTAAAATTTTAAATTTTATAAAAGATGGTCTGGCGTCTTCTCTGAAGCCCTTACCCGCAATGATGCATACGGCCCTTCACTGCAATGCAAACACCCTACTAGCACTTGGGGAGTGTCCCCATGTCAAGATGGCATACGTAGCCACAGATTGGAACACAGCGAGAAAAGCCTGAAGCAGCGCGGTGGAAGGCAATATATTGGATAGGTTCCTAAGCAGAATAAAGTTTGCTTTGTAAACTGATCCACCACCGAGTCAACATGAACATCAAAACTCAACTCAGGGTCCAAAAATATCCCCAGAAATTTGGCTGCCCCAGGATTCCCACCCCTCAGTCCAAATGTCAAACTAACTCCCTGGATTCCCCTCAGTCCAAATGTCAAACTAACTGTCTTAGAAGCATTCATGATTAGGTGATTTGCGCCAAACCATTCACTCAATTTTGCAGTATCCTGATCAACAGAATGGAGCAGGCCCTGGACATCCTTCCCTTTTTGCGCTACTGTAGTGTCATCCACAAACAACCATATATTTAGGTCGGGAGACGCGTTCTGTATGTCATTTATGTAGATGAGAAATAAAAGAGCTCCGAGTATGGACCCTTGCGGAACTCCATGTTTTATTTCTGTAGTTTCTGATAACTTCTTATTATATAGGGTCTGCTGCCTTCTTTTCCTCAGATAGCTTTCCATAAGTCCTACGCTTGTACCACTCATACCATAGTATTTCAGCTTTTCCAGAAGAATGCGATGAGAAGCACAGTCGAATGCCTTTTAGAGGTCACAGAACGTTGCACGAGCAAACTGTCCCCCCTCAAAGGCACTCGCTATGAACTCTAACAGGCTCACCACAGCCATTGTGGTGGAACGCTTTGATCTAAATCCAAACTGCTGTGTTATGAAAAGGTTATTTTTTTCAAAATAATCATACAATTGTTCCTTCAATAAATATTCATATATCTTGGAAAGTACCGGGATTAAAGAGATAGGACGGTAATTGTTAAGGTCGTCCTTTGCCCCTTTTTTAAAGACAGGTATTACCTTTGAATGTTTAAAACAATCTGGAGACACTCGACCTGATACTTAAGTTAATCATCCTAACAAGCGGCGGTATAAATTAATTTTTTAGTTGTTTTACCATTATAATACTCATGTCAAAACAGAGTATTTCTCAACTCTATTTTAGATTTTTGATGATATATTATTTCTGTGGACTTAGATCATTTCCATTTCGTTGTCATTTATTTTGCTTTACTAAGTTTCTTCTATATATTAACATTAACATAACAGGTATGTCTCACAACGTTTAAAATGTGTTCGTGAATTTCGGTAAATTTTGTAGTGTTAGGTATACTAAGCCATAAAATGCTAAGTGCTTGTCAGCCTTTTATGCACCTGTGTTGTTGTTTTGGGTCCAACTAGATGAGTGGAACAGCCGTGATTTGCAAAGCCTTAATTATTTACTGTCTTCTATTTTTGATGGATTCCAACAAAAACTAGGCATTTAAACTTTAATTCGCTTATCAATCGTAGTGAAGATTAAACTGTTTGCGGTGCACCGACCTGAATTATTGTAAATAAATGTTTTCTTGCCCAACTGAACTCGTTTATCTAGAGTGTGTTGAGTTCGGAATTGTTTTGTCTTGCCTTTTGTTTTGACTTTGGAACTATGGACTGCAACCTGCCTTCACATTCTCATAACTGGAACGTGTAAAATAGCTTTAACGTTTAAGTGCTGTAAAAACAAAGCACAAAATAATTGGATTTGTATAGGATGTATCTATCTATCTAGGATGTATCTATCATAAAAGCTGCCGATCAAGGCTTAAGAATGATGTTGCAATAATTAGGGATAATCTAATATTATGTTCCACGCAGTGCTCAGAAGTAGCTACTGATTCGGAGTCTGAGCTAGTTTCTAGCTTAACATAAATAATTAATGAGCTCAACACTGACCTGAATGATAAGTCAAAATTTGTTGACACCCTTAAACGGGAAAAACAAACCCTTCTTTATGGGGCCGAATCCATGGAACAACAATAATTGGTGGATGAGAATTGCGAGCTAAAGCGAAGAATTGCCAAACTGAGGAAGGAACCATTAGACCATGGTGCTCTAAACATACTTAAAGAGTTGGTTTCTTCGTCAACTCAAACAGTCATGGGAAATCTATTTTTGCTCCGTGATAATCATTGCCAACCCGCGCCAAGCGTGAGAGACATTGGAACTTCAATGCCCAATGTACAAACTGACAGTACACTAATACCTTTCGACGACCGTCATCTATCACTCAAAGTGGAGCTGCATAAAACCATGGATGAGTTATCCGACCTTAAAGGGCGTGAACGGCGAATGCTCATCGCTGTCGAGAGACTTGACCATGAGAACGAATTCCTCTCGAAGGAACTGGAGGGCTTGAAGCAACTCCTGGCTGATTCACACCACCCCTCAAGCAATCTGGATAGATCTGCTCCTACAAGCAGTAATGGCTTAGAAGAGGTTACAAGTTCGTTATTTGACAAACTATCTGTCATAGACCCACATATGGTTCTAAACCGATCACCATTTTAAGCAGATTTTTAAGCAGTCTATAAGAAATATCCTGGTCTTTGGCGACAGTAGTGCAAGAGGAGTTGCCGGTGAGTTATCTAAGTTTCGTACTTTTGGGATTATTCTATTTATGGAGAATGCCATCCTGGTTATTCTGTCCACCAATTGGCAAACGGAATTTTTCAATTAAGAACCAATTTTGGACCTAACGATAATGTCATAGCGTATATTGGTCTGGACTTCATAAGTAACAGTAACTTTTACCAATTAAATAAACTATTTTCCATTGGAAAGTATAGTAATCTTGTTTTTTCTTTGACATATTCAAGTATAAATAATAATGAATATTTTAGGTTTGTGTCATTATGTAAAAAGTTTCTTGCATGTCAAAATGCGTCTATAAGAATTTCAGATAGCAATATTGTAAATGGTAGATATAGGATGTCAAGGAAGTTTCTTTGCAGAAATATTTTTTCTTATGTAGAGTCCAGTTGTACCTACTTTGAGAAATGTATTCGTTTCGTCCTGTATTAGATATTGTGACACTACCTGCACTGCTAATGTTACAAATAATAGTCAAGGCTTGTCAGATCAAGGTGGTAACAATATCGAACGAGGTCCTTTTTTTAGATTAAAAAACTAGTAGAGGGAAATAGGGGTCTCTGCATCACTCCCATTTCCTTCCATCTCACTGTGCATGACTCAACAATATATCGACCACTTCGACTATACATATTTTTCAGCCTATATAAAAGTAACGTGGCCCAATACTCGAACCGATGACGACGTCACCGAACCTTTCACTTCCACATAACTGATGAAACCCAAGCCGGGGGCGTAACATAATTTTTTCATTCACTTTGACTATAAATATTTTTAAATTTTTTAAACCCATATAAAAGTAACGTAACCTATCGATTCCAATAGCATACCTGTTTTTCAGGTTACGTCATAAGTAATTTTTTTATTACATCATCTGTCACACATCAGTCGCCATTTTTTTTATTACGTCATCTGTCATACTTGCCATTATCATCTACGTAAGCAACTCTATTTTATAGGTTATTTTATCTGTCACCTGTCAGTTGCCATTGTTTTATGACGTCATCTGTCACCTGTTAGCCGCCATTTTTTTACTGCGTCATCTGTTACCTATCAGCTGTCATTTTTTTATTACGTCATCTGTCAGTGTCCATTTTTTATTACGTTACCAAAAGTAAATGCGATTAATAGCAAATATTCGATTTTACTCAATTTTTCGCTGACTACCTACGCCTATGTCGACTAGACTAGCTGAGGATTAAAAACCCAGTGTCCTAATGAGTAATTAACTACCCATTAAGGTATTTAAATGCAGATTATTTTCAAACTAATACGATTTCTGTTATTCCGGTATAAGCTTAAAATTTACGGAATGTGGATATACGTCATGTTAACCGATTTCTGCAACGCGTTCATTCCTTACCTAAGAAAACGGAAATAAAAGAACCAATTTTTTTCTATTGTTTGTTTATTATTATTATCAATCACACATCATTTAAAAGACAGAATCTAAAATTACATAATAGTTTAGCATTGTTTAAAGCGCAATGCCAAATATTTCGCCCTTTGTGAAAATAGCATTCTGGTGTTTTTTTAATTTTCTCAACTTAGGTTCATTCTTCATAGGAAAGTTAAATATTTGTTTCGCATCAATAAATTTTTTTATAACATTCATCTTTATGTCGCCTTTAATCAATATTTTTGGGTTGTCAAATATTGTCAAACTTTTTGTAAATCATTTAAGTCGATGAATCCAGACTCAAATTCAAATTCAAATGGTTTATTGTCCAACAGGTTATCCCAATAACAAGACAATGTAAAATAACAAAAAAGTAAAATATTTTTACAATAATAAACTAAATATACTATAAATAAATATATATATAAGAACAAAGAACGATATATAGATAAATATAAATATAATTAGAGAATACCCGACTACACAAGATGAACATGCAACTTCACCTCCCTCCTAAAGCCTTTTAAAGTTAAGTTAAACAGGTCCAAGCAGTGGACACTATTCATCATGTTAAACCAGGCGCATGCCCTATAGATGGTCTCTTTGACAGCCACATTGGTGTGGTGTGTGGGGAGATAAAAGACCAGGTGTCTGCGAGTGTTGAACTGGGGGACCAAAAAGTTAATCTTGGACAGGAGATCCAAGGCATCAACAGAGCCGTTGCACAACTTATACAGAAGTACCAGGCTTGCACAGACAGTGCTCTGTTTCAGGGATAAGGTTTTAAAGCGATTGAGCAGTTGGCCCTGGTCGATACCTCTGGACGGATAGACACCATCAACCCTGAAAGAAAGCTGCTTCAGGAATCTACGCTGTACCAGCTCCAATCTATCCACATGCACATTATAGTCAGGAAACCATACTGGAGCCGCATAAAGAAGTTTAGATCTTACTAATGAATTATAGATACTTATTCGGCTGGATGGGTTCGCAAACTCGGAGGTAGCCCTAGTAACAAAACCGAGTATTTTTAAAGCTAATGACACCACCTCATCGATATGTGCCCGTTGAATGTCAGTCTCCTATCCACAATGACCCCCAGATCTCGCACAGCCTCCGAGTCAGGGAGTGAAGCGTCACAGAGGGTGTAGTTGTAACGCTGCGTGTTATATATTAGGGAGATGGTAATTTTTTTACACTTCTGAACATTAAGAGGAAGGCAGTTTTGATCACACCAAACACTCAGTCGGTCAAGATCCCGCTGAAGAAGCTGACAATCATCGAGTCCCTGGACGACACGAAAGATCTTCATATCATCGGCAAAGAGGAGGGAATGGCTCGACATGTCATTGCAAATGTCATTTATAAACAATGAGAACAAAAACGGTGCCAAAACACTACTCTGAGGGGCGCCACTAGATGCCAGGAAGACCCCAGACCTGTAATCACTGTACTCGACAAATTGCCTTCTACCTCCCAAGTAGGAGGCGAAGAAGCGTAACAGACTGTCATGAAATCCCATCCTTTGAAGTTTAAGATTCAAGATACTATGATTCAACTTGTCGAAAGCCTTCGAGAAGTCCGTATACACAACGTCCAGTTGCTGCTTAGTATTTATGGCATGATAGGCGGTGTTTAAAAAGGAAGTTAAATTAGTAACAGTTGATCTGGATGGAAAGAAACCATGTTGGTTCGAAGAAATAAGATGTTTTACTTGATGGAACAGTTTATTGTAAAGACAGACCTCAAAGGCCTTCGAAAAGTTTGACAAAATAGATATTGGCCGATAGTTGTCAATATGGCTCTTATTACCACTCTTGTAGATAGGGCAGATTTTACCATAGGTCAGGAAAGACACCCCTGGAAATGGAAAGATTGAATATAAAGAGCATAGGTTTCACCAGCACTGATGCGCAGTCCCGCAGAAGAAATGACGGAATGCCATCCGGCCCTGCAGTTTCCTTATTTTTAAGACCTTTTAAAGCAGATAAGATGTCTGTATTGTCAAGGGCAAGAATATTTATGTTTTGTGAGTTGTCATTATCACTCTCAGTAGACTCATGATCTCGCAAAGCCAATTTTCCATTATTATATCACCTTATATCTGAGACCGATTGGGAATTTCTCGCTGCCTTTTCCGACGTTGATGTACGGGAGGATCTACGACCTCTTTGATCGGTCAGTTCCGCTGTTTCGCTCTCAAAAACGTAAATACTCCTACCCTTGCTGGTATACTGGGGATATTATTAAACAACTGAAGGCAAAGTCTCGCCTGCACGAGAAGTGGAAAGTTTCTAAATCCCAAACTGATTATAATGCCTTTAAAATAATGCGTGCAAATATCAAAATTAAGATCGACTTAGCATACAAAGAGTTCATTGCACAAACAGAGGACTCGATTGTGAATGATCCAAAAAAATTCTGGAAATTTATTCGACAGAAGCAAAATAGTTCTCGTATCCCCGGTGAAATGTTTTTCGGCGGTGCTGCCTTTGACTCTCCCAACGGCATTGTGAACGCTTTTGCTGACTACTTCAAGGGTGTCTATGTTGATTCCTCTCCTACCAATGTAGGAGAGGAATCAACATAGTGTGGTATAGTAGGAGTTATATATATAT
>JAEQML010068557.1:0-18182 GCA_016904865.1 Pissodes strobi | reverse complement strand
GTTGGGTATCTGTAAAGAAAACAGTTGAATGTTTCTCAGTGTGAGATAAAGAGACGATGACACTTACTTTCTGAAACGCAATCGGGTACAACACTGGTAGGCTTCCAGGGAGTGTTTTTGTCGCAGGAGAAGGTCTTGACAGGCTCGCCATCGGTGAACCGATAAGCAGGGTTGCAAGTGGCTATGCACTGCAAGCCTCGATCTCCTGGCAAGCAGTTGATGGCCCCATTTACAGGTGGTTTGAGTTCCCAGTCTACGCACGGAGTGGCTTGCACTGATACCTAAAAAAGAATTATTGTTTGACCTACAATTTGAAAACACTGGGAGAGGGATATTAAAAGATGAAGTCCTTCAACAAGGAAAGAGTAAAAATAGCTACAGCCGCGGCTCGCATAGAGCTGACGAGTTTAAGTTGACAAACGACAGCACCAAAAGAACAAATAATACTAACCTGATAATAACACGACGCTTTATTGCCATACTTGTCGGCAGCTATTACGGTAACATTTTCGAAAGCGCCGATAGCTATGGTGGCTTTCTCTGGCACAAAAGTGAGGTGAACTTCTCCCGACGCGTCCGTCGCATTGATGCGGCCCCGGGTCTCGTTGAAATTTACCGGATAACTATCTTGACGATCTACCAGCTCTATGACATAACTGGGCGGACAACTAAGTTGAGGTGGAGTATTATCTAGACAAAAACACCGCATTAGCTACCTACTTTGTAGTTTCATCGAACAGTTCCAAACTCTTCACATGCGAAATGTTGCCTTAGTAATTTATCAAATTTATCACACCAATTGAAATTATTCTTACCTGGCACTGTTACGTTAATTTCGCAAATGGCAACGTTGCCGTCGTAGTCGAATGCCACGTATTTCACGACCATATCTTCGAACACGTACATGGGAGTCTTGAAGCTGGCCGGTTTCACTTCTAGCCTGGCGATGCTTCCGGAGTTGTCGACGGCAGTCGGTTCTGTAAAATTGACGGGCAAGATTCCACCGCTTGCGTCTTTTTGGACGACGATCGGTTGTTGCGGACAGTTTTGGAACACCGGAGTCTCGTTGTCTAGAGGATAAAAATGATGTTGGTTTTTCAACAAAATACATTTGTTATTGATATGCAGGCTCTGATCCTTTAAAATTAAAATGCATTTTACTTTCACAGGTACTTACCAACACAAGGGGAATATCCATAGTCGTAACCTAAAAGTGGTTCTTTTTCGGGCTCGTCGCAACCCATAAGTTCGAATTTCAGGCAGGCGTTGTCCATGTAGCTGACTATACCCAAAATGACGAATCTCGCTTGAACATACTTGGGTAGAGAAATCATGGCCAGTTCTCCGTAATTTCCTGGATCCCTCATGGTTAAGTTAAAGTTGGGGAAGTAGACTACGTAGTTTTCGTTATCAGCCTGAAAATTCATTAATATTTATTATTAGTGTTAACAAGTTGAGTACTGTTACACAAGTCAAAAAATAAGGCAAGTTAAGAATAATTATCAGCTCTGAATTGCAATCTGCAGCATTCTCTATAGCCCATATTAGCCAACACTCTTATACATCTGCGTTGTAATGCAAATATTTTGAACATATGGGCAGAGTGGCCCCAATTAAACAAACAGTATGTCATTGTGAAGTGGAGTGGAAGTATCCAAAATATGCACTTCTGAGTTTACAAGCTGAAACTGAGGTGGACAAATTTTTTATTAGAAATATGCACTTTGATAATTTGCACGAGAATTCCTCAACATATGACTGCCAGGTCAATCCCGCATCCAGGGTTATACCAAGAAAAGCTATGGTTTCATCCAGAGGTTGTTGACAAGAACTACAATCTCTAAGGGAGAAAATTATATTCTGGGTTTTGGACTAATTTAAGCTTAATCGATTTGATACCGCACACTTCCTCAGTCCAGTGCATGCTTAATCAGCTGTGATACCAATGCTGGAAATGTTACCATCAGCAATCAAAGATGTTGTGTCATCAGCATAAAGATAGAATGCAGACCCAGGATGACAGATGGACAGATCATTGAAATACACCAGAAAAATAACGGGTCCCAGCACCGAGCCCTGCGGTACATCATGTCTCAACAACAAACTCTGGGACTTACCACCCTCAAAATGAACATATTGACTCCTGCCTGACAAGTAAGACTGGAGAAGTTTAATACTTATATTGTCTTATATTGTAGTAAGCGAGCTTCTGAAGAAGTATAATATGCTCTACACAATCGAAAGCTCTTGACAAATCGTACAATGTTGCCTGAGTGTGCAAACTGCACTCAAAACCCTCCAGAATCTTGTCACACAAGTCCTTGAGCGCTGAATCAGTTGAGTGTTGATGTCTAAAGCCATGTTGCTTAATATAAAACAATGAATTTTGTTCAAAGTAATCCTCAATATGACTCTTCAGTAAGGTCTCAAGAATTTTACAAAACATTGGGACTAGAGAAATTGGCCGGTAATTCTCAGGGTCTAACTTTGAACCTTTTTTATGTATCGGTATGACTTTTGCGACTTTGAGATAATCAGGAAATATGCCCCTAGTGATAGCCATGTTAATCAAGCTCGTCAAGGGAACAATAATCAAGTTTTTTATAGTTTTAATGAGCCGCATATTGAAGTCAAATGGGTCTCTGCTTGGACTATTGTTCATGGAGTTAATCACTTGGTGAACCTGAGTATAGGCCACTTCACAAAAAGCAAAGCCAGGGCCACGATTACCAGTCAAGTAGGTCAAAGGGTTTCTAGAAGGCGGAGGCAGCGATGACTTTCCACATAACTTGAGACGGATTACTAGCTTGATTTATAAATTTATCATTTGCCTCCACTTTATTCACTTGAATCTTCCTGCGATAATCAGCGCGGTAGTTCCGCACAGTTTAGTAGTATAAAAGACGGGGTTCTGTGACACTGGATGGCATCTAGCCCTTATCAACGACCATCTTCGTAAATGACATCATCCGAAGAAGTAACGTCATCCGAACAAGTGAAATATCAGCGGGGATGCCAACGGCACTTTTGGCACTATGTACGCATATCTCATCCTTGTAGTTTTCGAGAAAAACCAATTCGGGTCTACTGCGCATAGTGCTAAATGGGCATTAACCTAAATCGCTCGAAACATATTGAGCGTTACATCAAATTAATGGGGATTGAACAAGGAATCAGAAAATCTAAACAAAATTTTTATAAATCCAGTCATAAAAAAGTCATAGTGACAAAAAGGTGTTAATTTAAAATCGCTTCAAAATGTATTGAGTTTCAAATCAAATTAAGGGGAATTTAACAAGGAATCCGAAAATCGAAACGAAAATTTTGTATAAGGTGGCACAAAAGAATTTAGGTACATCAAATTTTAAGTATAATTTTTTCTTGGGATATTTGCTTACGTATTCATTACTATTATCTATGCTTCTGCTACCTATGTGTCATAGCGAAAGGTCACAAGCATTGATAACAATAATGTTAAATAAATACATGTAATATTTTTCAGATTCTTTTAAGCCATTTAAGCCAACCCAATGTAGGGTAGGGTAGTATAGCAAATTAAATACACTCAACATTTACTTATTTTATCAAATAATTATGAAACAATAATAATAAACGATACTAATTCCTAATTCTTAATGATATCATTTATTTTTATTATTAATATACCAATCTCGTAATAGAAAAACATTTTACCTAGAACAATTTAAATCATTATAAATGTGTTTTTTACGGTAAAAATTATTTGAACTTAACGATTTAAGCTTTTCTAAATTAAAACACGATCTCTCATGTATATTACGTGATGTGGCAAATGTAGCATGCACTTTTTCGTGATTTGATACCCCATAATAGAAAAACAAAAACATTTTCAATGTTAAAAAGTCTTCAATACTATTAACTTACAATCGCTTCAAAATGTATTGAGTTTCACATCAAATTAAGGAGAATTTAACAAGGAATCCGAAAATCGAAACAAAAATATTGTATAAGGTGTTATAAAAGAGTTTAGGTGTTAGGTACAGGCTAAGCTAACGTTTTCAGGCTTGCCTGAAAACTAAAACCTCATGTCAAACCATGTATGTGACTTGTTGTATACTCAACATGCTTTTGAATCTTGAAGTTACAAGCTCTAAGGTCCATTGGCATGTACACAAATTTGTGAATATATTCACTGGTCAGCGTATTCAGAATAGCAATTTCCTTACATTGAGTTTGTGACTAAATATGTACGGAAAAAACAAAAACAAAATGTACAAAATACCTCTTTTATTATAAAAATCCCTTAAAATATATACATTGGTTTTAGCGCATCTTAAATCATTAAATACATGTTTTTACAATGTAAACTGCTTAGAGATCCTTGACTTATAAGAGATTCTACATTACTACAACCTAACTCTAATAAATCAATTATTCTATTTTAAATTATTTTACTTAACCAACGTTTCTTCTGATCACATTTAACAAACACAATTTCATTTGGTTTAATGACATTTGTTATAAACAGGTGGAGTCTTTCCAGAGGTATAGAGTCTATATCCGAAATATCCCAGCTCAGTCCATGTACATTGTTTGATGTCCAATTTATATGTTTTCCCACACTATTGTTCTGGAACCAGTAAAATGGATACGAGAACGATACTATATGATGAAATATTTTACCATTAAACATATTCAGTATTGCAATTTCTTTACAAATGAAATCACTTTCCTTATATTGAAATCCTTGGATGTCTAAAATGTACAGGGTGGCTCGAATTCGTGTCTATGTATGGGGAACTCGAAAACCGTAAGAGATACAGTGTCGGTGAAATTAAGGCAAAATTGCGCATTTAAGTGCCTAACAATATGCCGTTTAGAAAGTTTTAAAATTCCGAATATTTCCGGAGATATCAGGAAAAAACCGACATTTTCAAAATTCGTTTTATTTTTTTTCCTGGGCTTATTTAAAAACGGATTTCAAATTGAATTGCACTTTTGCATTGCCACTTTTTCCGCTCTATCTAATGATGATATCCAGTTTGAACTCCGACGTTTCGTCTTCAAGGGATCATCATCAACTTTCTTTTTTTAAATCAGAACTTTATTTTTTTTTATCGTTTTTCAGATGGTATTGGCGTTATTAATATGACTTGTGTTTTTATTTTTTTTTATTATTTTTTTATTATTTTTTTATTTTTATTATTATTTTTTTAATTATATATTTTGCTTTGGCGTAATTTTAAATAATTTAAGGAAGGTACTTTTGAAATTTTTATATTCTATAAAAATATTTTATTTTGTTTCTTGTACTAAGTGGAAAATTGGAGCGTATTAAAAATAAAAAAATAGTAAAATTATTTCTTACGAGAATGTGGCCTTAAACTATTACTCAAACAAGTTGCTTACTGCAAAAATAAAATATTCCCAACTTTTAACCAATTAAAAAATTTATTTAATAGAGAACATCAACAATTTATAATCATACTACGTGATACTATAGGAACTTTGATGGAAAAACACCTATTGGAACTTTACTTATAAATAAAATGCACTAAGCAACTTGTTTGAATAATAGTTCATGGCCATATTCTCGTAAAAAATAATTTTACTATTTTTAATACGGGCTCCAATTTTCCACTTAATGCAAAAAACAAATAAAATATTTTTAAAGAATATGAAAATTTCAAAAGTACCTACCTTAAATTATTTAAAATCACTCCAAAGCAATATATATAAAAAAAAATAATAAAAATTAAAAAAAAAAAAATTAAAAAAATAAAAACACATACTCATATTAATAACGCCAATACCATCTGAAAAACGATAAAAAAAAATTAAAGTTCGTATTTAAAAAAAGAAAGTTGATGATCCCTTGAAGACGAAACGTCGGATTTCAAACTGGATATAATCATTGGATAGAGCGGAAAAAGTGGCTATGCAAAAGTGCAATTAGATTTGAAATCAGTTTTTAAATAAGCCCAGGAAAAAAATTAAACGATTTTTAAAAATTTCGGTTTTTCCCGGATATCTGCGTAAATACTCGGAATTTTTAAACTTTCTAAACGGCATATTGTTAGGCACTTAAATGCGCAATTTTGCCTTAATTTCACCGACACTGTATCTCTTACGGTTTTCGAGTTCCCCATACATAGACACGAATTCGAGCCACCCTGTACATTGTTTCTCTTCTTCTTAAAAAACTTTTACTGTACTTGTAAGTGGACTATATTTTACTAGTCGATCGTGAATTAGTAAACAATAGGCTGTGGTGTTGGCTTTCACAGTTTTGCTGGTTTCAAATTCTATCCGAATGTCTACCGCACTTCCTTTAAGTACGTCGTCACTTTGTCTAGAACAATCGATGGCTACCAGAGGAACGTGGGTCTTGAAATATAACGTAGCTATACACGAATCACTCTGATGACGATAATAATATGATTTTTGAAACTGCGTAAAGATAACGTAAAGAATTGCATACTTGTTGTTATCAAAGTCTAAATTTAGATCGTCATAGGGAAATACTTCAGAATTTAAATAGACTTTTAAATTAGTCAAATTGCAGTGTTGGAATTCATTAATTTTTTTAGCAATGTTCGTTTTCATATCTGTTTGAAAATCTATGATGATAAAGCGAGGTTTCTCTAATTGATTTGATGATTTTACAGCCTAAGTATGATTTTTACTTTGTTGTAGTTGAGGATATTCATGCAACTCCCAACTTCTGAAAGCAATAGGTAGCTCCCTGTTACTTTCAAACTGATTTAACAATCGTAGTTTCTGATTGTCACTGACTGATACATGCGGCATTTTCCATAGTACTTTTTCCAATTATACTTTATAATTTTCTTTTTTATCTTGCAATTGAACAATAGCATTTAAATCTGAATTACTTCTAATGATAATACATTCTTGACGTAAATTCATTATTATCTTGTGGAAATCTTCACCAAATCCCATTATTATTTTTAATGGAATACATACACTAAAATTTCCAATGTCAGCTATTAGTGGATATTCAAGCGAACTCCAGCCTGCATTTTGCAGACTGTAAGCTTCAGCATTTGAAAATGAGACATAACCCTTCATAGTTGTAGCAATTCCTGGATTTCTAACCCTGTCAATGACAGCTCCTCCTAATTCATACCTGATTTCATCAAATAAGTGAAGCACTCCATTATTAACGAAGCGCACATTATCGCTAATTGTGTTATCCTCTTTCAATAATTTTCCTTCAATATACAAAAAGCTTTGACTAGGTAACGTATAAAGGTCCTGTGTCTGTATAGGTATTCTAATTTCATCATTGTTGTTTAATGTTTTTGAGGAGTAGGGTTGATGTGTGTGAAACTGATAACTCACATTTGTGTCATCTCGAATCACATTTTCTCCAACTTTTAACACATTGTAACTCATTTCTTTTAGAAATTTGTATTGGTACTATTGTATTTAAATCGACACGTTAGATATACTAATATTTTTCTTAAATTAATAATACAGTTAATTTTAAAATTGTACCAATGATTTTTTAACTTATATCTTTTACACGGAATTTTTCTTTAGTTTAAATCCTAATGATATTAGCCACTTTTTATTGGTTGGTGTTAGTTCTTTCAATGGTTTTTTAAAACTGAGTCCACACATTTTTGTGTTGAGCTTTTATAGGAGCGATAATCATTATCATTGTTATCTAATGATAATTGAGGTAGCGAAAAAGAATCATAGTTATATAAAAACCTCATAATTATTAGGAAGTAGAAGTACTTTTTTTCAAATGCAACCTTATCGTTATGTTATTTTCTAAAATTAACCAAATTTCCATCCTGATCAGTTATTTTAAGTAATATCTCATCAATATAGCGCGTGCTTATTGGTAAATATATTACATTTGCTGGTTTTTCGACTATTTTATAACCAGAGACAACAGTGGGGTAAAACATGTGGATTAAATGGACCAGTTTGCTATTGTTATAGGAATTTGTCACCAAGTTACACTCAATCCCAATAGAGTTAACCTTAAAAATAACCACCGGATTTTCTGATGTGTGTAGTTTATTGGGTTCGAGGACCTTATTAGAAAACCCCAATAACGCTCCAAGTGATTTTTTTTTGTAAAATCTATTTTCTTGTTACGTTTTATCTCACATTGCAACGTATTATGGTTGGCTTCAATAGATACTTCAACAGGATCAGCTTCTTTACTATAATATCGTAAATAATTTTTTTCAGCAGACATCAAGCCGGGATACTTCTGGTTAACCTGCCTTAAAAGGCAAAATCTATCCCTCATTTCTCTCAGAGCATTGTCAAACCACTTAGACGCCCCTGAGCTTTTGGCTGTGTTAACTGATTTGGATTTCAACTCAAAAGAACCAAGGTAGGCATCAATAAGGGTATCCACAAAGCATGTGAAGGAGGCATTAACATCATCAGAACTAAGCACATGATCCCAACTTATTGTTTCCACTGAGTTGTAGAAATTCAGTAAACCTAAGTCCGTTATAGGACGATAGCCTCACCCATCCTGAATGAACCCTGCCTGAATTGATGAAAATACCCAGTTGGTCTGACAGAGAGACATCACTAACTGTAGCCATATATGAGGATCCAGGAATATTTGTTAAAACATTATCCAGGGAATTTTTACCCTGGTGGGCTCTTTTATTGATGGATTAAATCCAAAACTGGAGAAGAGGTCAACAACTCTACGAGACTAACTCTGGCTAGAGTTAAACCTTACATTAAAGTCACCAGTGATAATACACTTATCAGTAATAGTTAGTCCAGTCAGAAAATCTTCCAACCCAACAAGGAAATTGTCAAAGTTACCTGATGGAGACCGATATATAGTATAAATCAGAGATTCATCATACCTAACCCCAGTAGCCTCGAGATCCAACTCACACACAACTCCCGGGAGCGCAACACCAATAGGCTCACACTTTACTGATTCATGAGCAAATATATACACCCCTCCATGCGACCTGTCTGCTCTACAAAATTTAGAGATTAAAGCCTTGTATGTATCACACCTATCTCCATTTCGGACAGCCAGTGTTCATTAAGACAAGAGGATTCTAATCCTAGGATTAGTCCTAAGGAATACCTCCAATTCGTGTACCTTTGAACGCAGTGACTGAATATTAACATTAATAAACTTATTGGTGGTTGTTACTTCTTTTTGTTGAAAAATCGGCGCCGCTGGTTTAAAAACCTTCTTGGGCCAAATCCCTGAGTCCAATACCTGGGGCATAATGTTAGGGTTTACTCCAATTTTAAAAGACTTGATTTGGTCATTTGATGTAGTTAGCTCCTCACACTCACAACTTGGAAAACCCCGAGAACTAAGGTACGACAAAACATCCTTTACAGAATTGTCCTTGGCCAGTCCTGATAGAAAAATCCAGGAGCGGTTGCGAGTTCCATGGTTGGTCATACTTGATTGCGAGTTCTTTAGCGAGGGCAGGTTGGGTGACGCAACCTTTAAGGGTGCGTGCTCCGTTAAAGACTTAGTAGCCGAATTTTCACCAGTGCGAGCCTGAAGTGCGACCTTTGTACATCTTCCTTCCATATTAGGTCTGGGGGCATCTTGGAGAGCATGTTAACCATTTGACATTTGTATCCTTTAGTATGTTGATACGCTGGTTAATTTCGTTGGTTTGTAGAGAAAGTTCATGCTTAATAAAAACCTTCAGATATGGCTCCAGAATGTTCACATCTTTACTGCAAGTCAGGTTATATGCGGCAGAAGAGCAGCTGGCATCAGCATTTGAAGGAATAGAAGTATCATTCCCATTATCTATGTTATTACGAAAACTACCTGTGTTTGCAGTAAGATCAACCACATTAGTGATTGCCTCGGATACTGCGATAGTAGGTAACATAGGTATGGATTGTTGTTTTACTACTGTGACTGCATCACTCCTCCTAGAGCCATTGGAAACTGCCTGAGGCAATCGTACAGATGGATTTATGCAATTTTCAAAAGATCCAATCTGTGATTTGAGAGCTTTAAGTTCAGTGTTAACACCACTATTAAAGGAAGTATTTTTGATCACATTTTTTTTAATTGACCCAACCAAACTTCTAAGTTCCTCTAGTTCTACTTTCAGGCTCGGTAGCTCCTTGATAGCTGACGCACAGTCGGGACAAAAGAAAAACATTCCTCTCGATCGGCTGGGAGCACAACGTACTTCCTGTGCCAATAAACTAGTACACTCCCTACAGACCACTCTTTTGCAGGTATCACAGGAACAGCCAAATAAATCAGTTTTTTCATCTTTTGGTTTTAATTCACATGGTTGATGACATTTGTAGCAATTCCAAGCATTGGAACTCATATTTACGAAATATTCGTTAGGAATATCGATATCCACGCCCAGCTCTATACCGCACCAAAATGAAAAATATCGATCTCAACGCCCAGCTCTACTAAACACCAAAATGAGCTGGCAAAGTCGGTTTGAGCTCCATACAAGTTCGTTTGCGCCGACCTGTCATCCTGTCAACATTGTCAACAGTGTCAACATCAGCTGATGAAAACAATGGCTGAATGTGTTTTTGAGAACGGGAAAATTAAAAAGTTCTTACTGAGAAATACTGCATCCAGTGTGTTCTTCAATTGACCATGCAGAGAAGGTATGGAGCACCGAAAGTCGGAAAGTCTTATCACAAAAAACAATTCACAAACTACTAAAAGGTTGAAACTTAATGGAGCAACAAATAAACAAACATCAGTTTTGATAGCTCAGAGTACACTATTATACAATGTACCCTTTGTGTTTAAAACTGTTTTGTTGAAAGTGGCATTTTTCCAGATAGACTCATCTACAAAAGAGGAAATGTTGACATCCAGTTAGTTTCGAACATTTTGGAAGCAACAATTGTTTTCTAAGAAACAGAAATCTTGTTATGAATTTCTTGAAATTTAACTTGCTTGCAAAACACTGCTTGACAGCAATTTATAAATTAGAATCCAAATAGTACAACTATTCGAGTTGAGGTCTACATCAAACAGCCTCTTCTTCATACGATCTTTAAAAGATTGAACATTCTCACCGTATTTATTAGTCAGTAAAGCGGATCTATTGATTGAAGATGCCATGCCATAATTTGTTCTACAGTACGTCAGATGAAACAAGTCATGTCACCTAAGATCTCTCTATGGAGCTTTAATTTAAATTTTTGCTAAAGGTGGCGGGCAATCTATGAGACCAATTATAAACGTGCAAACATCCAAAAAACTCTCTATTATATTAATATTTAAAATCTTCATTATATCCATCAAAACAAAGGTATTGTCTTGAAAATTTTCTCTCTGAGCAGCAGGTAGTTTGCACTTTCACGTTACACTGCCTCTGCTCATACGACTGATTGTTTGTTGTGTAATTGAACGTTGACTTAATTGACTTTATTCATTATTTCAACATTTACTCTCTGCTATTAAACATAGAGAATGTGGCAAATTTTTTGCGCCTCACGTTGGGCGCCAACAATTTGCCATGCAAGTTAAATAACAGAGGGAACAAATGAGCGTCCTGAGGAAGTCCCGTTGTAATCATTATTTTCTTAGAAATTACACCGTTTACCTTGCCTTTACCATCTGAAACCGGTCACTATATTCCCAAAAACACCAAAAACTTTAAAAAATATTAATTAAGATGCTGTGAACCACTCTATCAAATGCTTTTTGAAATCTGTATATATACTATCTACTTGACATCTCCATTCCAAAGATGATACTATTGCTTGTTCATATAGCAATACATTCTTAACAAAGCCATATTGAAACTCACCAATAAATCTTTGAAATTCAGGAGATAATTTACCATTCATTATCATTTCAAATAACTTCGTAAACAAAGAAACTTAGATATTGTTCTATAATTTGAGACCTCAGACCTAACACCTAACTGAAAATGAACACCTTTAAAAGATATAACTTACCTGTTTGTAGAAGAATCGGATTTCGGTAGGTCTTCCAACAATGTCGTTAGTTACCACTCCCTTAACCAAAATTGCTTTTACTCTGTATACTTTGCCAAGATCCACGCTAACGTACGTAAAAGCCTCTTGCTTTCCACACCATCCCGTAACAGAGCTCAACCTGACGTTCTTCGCTTCGTAATTTGGTCGTTCACTTGTCGCGTTGATGGCAGAATCCGGTATACGTCCTAGGAAAGAAAAAAACCACATTTAGTCGAAATATCATTTCATAATAAGCAAACGAGCTGTCTTACCAGACGCCAATCCTAGAGGTTTGACTACTTTACATTCCGGCTCGCGCACGCAAGTGATCGGTCTCGGATTTATCAAAATATAGCCGGCCCTATTACAGCCGAATCCCACTTCGGAACCTTGTTCGTAGCTTCTGGAAATCTGGATTCCATCGCTGGGCCTTCCCGGGTCTTCGCACACCGGCCCCTCGCATCTCAGGTCTCCGAAGTCCCAGACGCCATTAGCTTGACACCTAAAATTCGTAATTATTATTATTTATATGACAATCTAGTTTTTGTGAGATCGATTTACCTAACAACGTTGTCGTGTTTGCTACTTTGTCCGGCCAGCTTGAAAGTGTTTTGGCATCCGAAGAAAAACGAAGATTGATACTTGGTGTCCATATACTGGCCGTATTCGGCTCCAGAAGTTGTAGGGGGTACCCCACAGTCCACCCTCGGACAGGAAGGCATGGCGCCACTAAGCCAATAATCGGGAAAACCTAAAACATTTCGAATTGTTTTTTGCCTATAGGCTATATCAAACCCCATTAAATTACAATCACTAACCTGGTTTGGGATCGTAGACGCATTGCCTGAAACCGGAGCTTGACGTTCTTCTCAGCTGCCTTCCGGTGTTGCCACAATGTAGAGTTACGTTTTCTCTGAAAGGCACTAAAACGCTGTCCTCGTCGTTTCGAATGACTTTAAGGCCTTCGTTCTTGTCATCTGGTAAAGACACGCACTGAGCATCTGTAAAAAAAATCGATGATCTGATCTTATTTTAAAGATTTTTTTCAGGGAAAGAGCCAAGGTAAACTTCTTTTAAGATTATTAGAAATTTATCAAACTTCTGTTCAACATCAACGAAAGTGCCAGTAATGAAATCCCATGATCACATCATTTATCTTGTCATAAAACAAGTGCAAGCCCAATTCAGTTAAAGGCCTATAGCATTACCTCCTATAACTGATTCAATCTACAAGACTGCCCCCCCCCCCCCCCCCCCCCCCCTTTGTTGGGTTGGCAGAATTCTTATTTGACAATAATTGAAAACTAAATGTTTTGTTAAGAGTATTTATAAACAGTGTAGTAGATATGGGCAAGACTAACTCCACCCAAAATATGAGCTATGAAGAGATAAAATAAATCAAATACTCTTAATGGATAGTTGTTAAAAGAAATGAAAGAAAGAAAGCACTTAATAAGTGAAATTTATATATGTGAATACAAAAGAATTTTAGTCAAGAAGTCTCCTGTGCAAAGGAATGTATGATCTATTAAGATTAACCTGAGTATTTAGGCAATGGTTGTTTTGAAGCAGCTGGCTGTTGATCTCGATATTCTCCAAAAAGTCCAGTCTATTGAAATTTTTTGATGAAATGCTATACAGGATTTTTGAGTTAGAGTGAGGGCTAAAACTATGGTTGTAACTGCGTAAATGTTCCTCCAAAAGCAGAGTTATTCCTATTTATATGTTCACTGATACGGACTCATAATGGCCTGCAAGTTCTGCCAATGCAGGTGCTTTCACAAGAATCGCATGACAATTTATAGATTCCACTTTTCTATCTCTCGTATTATTTAAAAAGAAAAGGAAATTAAAGAACTACTGACAAATTGGCCAATTGTTTTAGAAATTATATCATTGGTTCAGTGTTAAAAATAGGAATAGAGAAGTATTTTCTAGACGTATTGTCAACAGAAGTATGGCAGATTTGGTTGAAGGATACAGAAGACTGTCTTTGAGGAGGGCCACCACTCAAGTGGACATATGGTTCTTGAACAATTATTGCATTAAGGAGGAGGTCACCCCTAAGTTTGCCAAAAACGTTCCTCTTAAATTTAAACAGCACGCGGATTGCACGACGGTGCAGACCAAAAACTCTCTTGGCACCTGGACTGTGACCCCACACAATGATGGCATAAGATATATGGGAATGACAAAGAGAAAAGTATGCCTGTCCCAGAGCTGATATTGAGACACAGTCAGCCAACCCACGGAGAAGAAAAACATTTGATGCCATCCTTCCAATAAGTTCATCTGAGTGCACATTCCAGTGCATGTCTCGATCCAGGTGAACACCCAAAAACTTGACACTCGACCCTCTCACATAATCGTAGACACTTCTAGTCGCGAAGACCATCGACTATGTCTTGGACTGATTCAGAAACAGTTTGTTTGCTGTAAACCATTGTTTGGCCCTCGACAACGCCTCATCCGCACTCTCCATTGCATTAGCCTGCTCGTAGTTTTAACATGAAATTGTGGTGTCATCAGCAAAAAGAATAAAATGAGCCTGAGGGTTTATCCTAGGTAGATCATTTATATGAATTAGGAAAAGCAATGACCCTAATACTGACCCCTGAAGTACTCCGATCTGTACACTTCTCTTTGCTGATGTCGTCCCGTTCACCTGCCCCACTTGTTGCCGTCCGGAGAGGTAGCTCTGAAAAAGAGCAATACTCTCATCAGCAACACCATATCTTTTAAGTTTTGGCAAGAGTAAATCATGAGGGACACAGTCGAAGGCCTTACTCAGGTCACAGAAACTGGCGGTGTAATCATGGCTCTCAAAAGTTTCATATATAAAGGCAACCAGATCCAAAATTCACAGTGAGATACTGAGACCCATACGAAAACCAAATTGTTGCTGTGAGAATAGGTCATTTGAATCAAAATAGTACTCGGAAACCTGGGATGCGATATACCTTTCAAAGATCTTCGAGAAAACGGGTAAAACTGATACGGGGCGATAATTAGAAATGTCATTAGCATCTCCTTTCTTACAAACTGGGTTTACCCTAGCATAATCAGTCTAGTAACGAGGCTAATAATGAGATTCCTCACACTCTTTATTAAGTCCACCGTGAGTCCATAGGGATCCTTACTCTTGTTGTTTTGTTGATCAAAAAATGATCACTAGTGATCCCTAGTCCCCCTACCTAACTTCATACCGCTAGTCCTCCCACCTAACCTCACATTACAAGTCCACATACCTATTTTCAAACCAATATCCCCCTTCCTAGCTTCATACCGCTAGTCCTCCCACCTAATTCAAATTTGTAAATTCCTCCCACCACTTCTCATCTTTTTAAATAGGAACGCTACAATTTTCGATCATTCATTATGTCAGTATTAATTTGTCAGTATTAATTTGTCTCCAGTCAAAGTAACTACTAAAGATGTTTGAATGCAGTGATTGTAATAAGAGTTTTACTGAAAAGAGGAGTGTGCATAGACATAAAAGAGAATCATGTCCTTTTCGGGAAAAGTTGCTGTCTGATTTTATAAGCGAAGATTTGGCTGTATTTGCTGTCTGTCTGTTTTGCTGTCTGCCTGTCTGGTTTGGCTGTATTTGTCGTCTGTTTGGCTGTATTTGCTGTCTGTCTGTCTGTTTGGCTGTATTTGGTGTCTGTTTTGCTGTCTGTCTGTCTGTTTTTTGCTGTATTATTACAATTGTCCATAAAGCCCCAGTTTATTGACTCCACAGATAAGTAAAATGCATTTTTACCCATTCTTGTAATGGGTCCAAGGCACGGAACTGGAATATTCACAAGTTGACCCAAATGATCAGAGAAACCAGTGTCAATTACTAAACTCTCCATTGTCAAAGTTTGAGAATATATTATACAAACAGCTGTCATGTCTGGTATTGCTATGAATTAATTGTGAGAAACCATATGACTGTAATAGGGAACACAAACCAAGGCACTCACGGGCTTCTGTGCCAAATGCACATTAAAATCACCAACAATTATAATTTTATTTTTAAAGCCAATAAGGTTTCACGCAGCCTCGACAGTCTGCGAGAATACAACCAAGCAGCCCGCAGGCGGCCTATACATGGTTATGACATACATTTCTTGAGAAGTTAAGAAAGTGTAATACATCTCAATGGAACCCTCCACAGTCAGAGACTTAACATAATCAATACTTTTAAAATCAGTGTCTTTATGTACTAATATGGCTGTCCCTCCACCTTTGTGATGAACTTTGCAAAATAATGTTACTGGAATTAACTCCAGCAGTCTGAGGGATGTAAGTTCTCCTTCTGTTAACCAGTGTTCACTCAGACACAGAATGTTAACGTTTTTATCACATAAGAATGCTTCCATTTCGCCCATTTTATTTCTTATTGACTTGAACTTTTTATTCTGTCCTTTTTGTCAACACTTTGTAGCATTTGCATTGATCATTGAGATTTATACATATTAAGAACTGGATAATATTATCCTCCTTTGTACTTGGGTGGAGGCCTGATATGAATATCCACTCAAGATTGTTTTTCCTGGTCTCAGCTATTCTTAGATTTGAAAGATTATTGTTTGACCCTTTGGCAGATGCTGGGCGCTTATTGTTTGATGTGGCTCTTTTCCCGCGTTTAGTATTTACAACAAGTGTCCAGTCACTTTGCTCTCTATTCAAGCTCTCTTCCTGCTCCATATTTTTGTTTTGTTTTTTAAGTGTATTTTTAGGGTTATGGTCCGATCCGAGTTGACAGGTCTGTGTTGATTTGAACCACAGAGATCAGAGATAGATTGGTTATTTGAACTACTTGGCTGGGTTGTTGAGCTACTTGATTCGAGGAAATCTTCCGGGTTTCTAAAGTTTTCGGATTCGACCACGAAAACTGCACCTACGTCATTTCCGGCGGACTGTTGCAGTGTTGCCGGTTTTGTTGTATATTTTTGAGAGTTGAAAAGTCCATGGAATGTTTAACCTTTATGTTGTCTACGTCTGGATTACACATTTTACCTTCCAGGAAAGGCAGCTTCTCTTGAATCAATTGCTTGTTTTCCTCTAGAAGTTGATTTTTTCCATATATTAGATATTTCAGAGCATCGATTTCTTCGTGATTCGATTGTGAGGTTATGGCACTAGTGCAACAGATTAATCTGGTTTCATCAATAATTTTGGGTTTTTCCTTCCAATCTCGCACGGCACACGAGTTATGGAACACCTTTCCACAGCTTATACACACCAAACTACTAAAACGTTTTGTTTTACAACATTTAAAATGAACTTTTTCCTCAGAGATACCGATCCGACCATTTTTCTTAGACGGCGCCATGTTGCTATATCGACATCATCGACATGAAAATCTATTGCCACCTTAGGCTGCGTGATGCCTCCATGGTTGCCTATATTCTGACGTTTTATAAGAAAACACAGCGGTAGACTGCGCATGGTTATGATGTCACATCCGCTTTCACACTTCCGTCCATTTTCTCGAGATTTACCCTCATATCACCGCGTAAGATGTTTACACATCAAACACCATCATTCTTACTTACAATTTTAATTAACTCCCTTCATATCCTAACAAATTTAGAATATTAATATAACAATGTCAATTTATCATTTTCTTTATTAAAAATTCAAAGGCAGTCAATGACTTTCCACTAAAGGGTGGTTCTTTTACTTACGTTTAAGGTAACCCTGATGATGGCTTAGGCCGAAAGCGCTCCTTTTTGGATTAAAAGCTTCACATGGAATAGAAAGGGAGTTTCATTTACTATGTTTCTTACATACACACATTCTTTACTCTTTATTTAATTCCATATGCTTTGGTCTACAATTGGTTTATTCCTGTCTATTCGTTATAGACATGGTTCTGTTGTGATACACTCCAGCTATTTCCTTAATTTTTTTTATGAAGGGGGGGGGGGGGGGCAGGAAAGGTGTTTAGCTTCAGCACAGTGTCTCTCCATCCATATTTCCTTTGCTAATTTGATTTCTTAGCGAATTTTTCTTTGATAACCAGTATTGTGGTCTCTTTGATCTTGCCTTTTCTACCTTCTTTAATCACGTCTTGTCATTGATGCATTTTTAGCTGATGTTTTGGGGTTAGGACTCTATATGATCTCTAATTGGAGCATTTATATTGGGAACTAATGTATGTAAATTTTACAGCCACATTAGTTCCCAATATAAATGCTCCAATTAGAGATCATATAGAGTCCTAACCCCAAAACATCAGCTAA
>JAEQML010068556.1:0-18183 GCA_016904865.1 Pissodes strobi | reverse complement strand
AACGAGCAGAATTTCTAGAAACAAACGACAATCTTGAGACTGTAAGATCAATAGGATCATCACTAACAGTGATAAAAAGAGATAAAAAAGGTATGTACGACACTAAAAAATGGGAGAGCAGCACCAGCAGGACCAGGATATATCCCAGCAGAATTGATAAAGTAAGGAACAGAGAAGTTGTACCACAGACTACGTAGCCTATTTCTAATATTTTAAGATCACGAAGTTCCAGACGAGTGGAGAATCTCATATATGACATGAAGAAATGACAACTGCGGTAACTATCGGGGAATCTCAGTAGCTAGCTCTTTAAGTCGAATATATGGCAAAATTATCAGAAATAAGATAGAAATCGAATATCAAGATATGGAAGCAGAAGAACAAGCGGGTTTTATAGCAGGTAGATCTACCTCAGATCATCTCTTTTGCATTACTCAATTAATTGAGAAAAAGTAGCATTTGGTCAAGAACTGCATTTGCTGTATGTGGATCTACGAAAAGCTTTTGACAGTGTCCCATTGAGTCTTCTCTGGGAAGCGCTAGAGAGAGCAAATATTAATGTAGGACTAATCCATAAAAACTCTATATGGCAAATCTGAGGCTAAAGTTAAAATAAGGGATAAACTGACTAAAGGGTCACAAAAGGTCTTAAACAAGGGTTTTGTCCTTCGCCAACACTATTCAAAGACTGAAGCAATGGAAAAGAAATGGCAGTACATGGGTATTCCTTTGCACGATAGTACTCTCTATACGTTATGTTTCGCCGACGACCAAATAGTAGTGGCACAAGATTACGAGGACCTGGAATACATGACGAGAAAACTAACTGAAGAGTACCAAAAGTGAGGATTGGAAGTAAACCTGAACAAAACTGAATATATGTGCATAGATGGGTGAAGCCACGATTTAGTTCTCAACAACGGACAACGCATCAAAGCCTGCCATGAATATAAATATTTAGGTCTCAAAATAACATCCGATTGAACACTGGACGATGCCATTAAAGATTGAAACACTCTGGGAAGGAGAGCAATATCACTAATGAAGGGTGTTGTGGGATAGAAACATCTCAAATAAAAATAAAAGACTTATTTACAATGTTATCGTAATAAGTATTATAACATATAGTTCAGAAGTTTGGCAAATTAAGGAGAGAACGGAGAGGATGCTGTGTGCTACAGAGATGGATTACTGGAGAAGGGCTGCAGGAAGATCAAGGAGAGAAAGAGTCACCTACCAGAGAATTAGAGAAATAAGGGAAGTGGAACATACCATAGTCGATGCCATTCGAACAAAACAACTAGTGTGGTACGGTCATATGCAGAGGATGGAGGAGAATAGATTGCCTAAACAGGTGTTAACGTGGAACCCAGCGGGAAGAAGACGACGAGGAAGGCCAAGAAAGAGCTGGAGAAAGTAATCGATAGTGAAATCAGAGATAGAGGCCTGGACGAGAACTTGTGGGCCAACCACCGATCTCCATACGGGCCAACAGAGACGAATGGAGATTAGGTATCGAAAGACGTAGAACGTTGTAAAACCGATGAATATGTATAGTTAACTCCTTTTTCTTTCTTTTTATACAGACAACGTGTGTCTAAGGTTTCATTGAATTTGTATTTAGTGCCGATAGTTTTTTGTATTTTTATTTTATAGCAATTTATATGGGATAACAAGATATTAAAAATTAACTCCCTCACTTCTTACGCCCCTCTGAATGATCCTGGTATAATAATATTACTCTAAAATTTATAGTGTGATATAGATTCTTAAATAAACAAAATTGTGAGAATTCTCATTCTCAACCCAAAGTACTTTTTTAGCTTTATTGGGCTTGGTTGGTTTTGAATAGAACAAACCCATGAACCACCGATCATGCAGATCGGTGCCATGAACCCATTGAGCTTGAAAGCATTCCATTGCGACATCTAGGTGAAGCATCTAAAGCCGAAAATTGAGACGTTTATAACCAAAATTACAATAATCGATAAACCGAGTGGAATTCGAAATATTAATATAGATGTCGCTGGTATTAACTTTCAAGCATCGGCGATCCAAATAAAGTTAAAATTCACATTCATCAAATCGCGCAGAAATAAAATAAATCCTCTTTATTATTGTTAATTATAATAATTATTATCGGGGCTGCAGTTGGCAATGAATGAAAATTTCATTTCTTTTACCAAAGTTGCTTTACAAGCGCCAAATAATTGAGAATTATTATTTTTTTCCGGGATTTGTTCTGCTAATTGAGTATTCTGCAGCTGGAACGTTTCTCGATTATTGCAAACAGCATTAACAACTTCATTTTTTTTTAAATATGCATTCTTGACATTATGGTGGAGGAAAATTAATGAAAAAAGTTCTTTGCACGATCAAAGTAAAATCGATGTTTTAAAACTGCCCTATCAGAATTTTATAATTACTACTTCTAGTTCAGTAGTATGGGCACTTATCTCAATAATTCTAATATGTTTAATAAAATTCATGGTGCGCTACATTTTCCTACAACCTTAGTTGAAGCAGCGTGCTACAACACTTTATGGGTTACCTGGGTTCAAGGGTATACCATAAGAACTATTAATTATTTTCTAAGATTGATTTAATAATATGCTTAGTTTTGCTGATATTTCCAAAATTCTTGTCGAAAATTTATTTTTCTTCATTTTTGCCTAAATTAGCTGATTTTAAAAATAGTGGGATCGAGTAATATTCGATTTTTAAAGAAAATGTTAAAATCTATACAAATTCTTAACAAGTTGGTGAAAAAGGTATTGGTGTCCCATAGTAATAAACGATATTTTTCCCAGGAAATGCTTTTAAGATTTCAGCATTGATTTTTTTTGGTGGGCCACTCTATCTTTAATATCACATAATTTTCAAAAATAAAAATATTTTTAGTCAAGAAATAAAAGAAAATTTCACATAATAATTATAGACATCCTGCACTTCTGCATGATTTCGCAAGTAAAGCTTTAACTATATTTCACATCTCGAGGCACATCTGTTTGAAAATATTATACTCTTGGTAGTTTATCGACTATTGCAAATCTCGATTAAAAAATAATTTTCGTGATTTTTGACTCTAGTTTCACATAGATGTCGCAAAGCTCTTTAGAGTAGCATTGATCTGACTATATAAGGAGGGTTCATTAATTTTTCTCCACCATTTCATCAAGAATATAAACAGGCATTTTCATAAAAATAAAAAATTGAAAGATTTACCTATAGTCAAAAATTAGAAAATTGTTTATTAAAATTTGGCAAATAAATTTCAAAATACTTCCATGGATGTCACATCTGTACACTTTGTACTACTTTTTGCTCTGAAAATTTAGTTGTTTGGACTAAATCGTATAAAAATATCTAAATCAATCATTATTAAAATAAATGCAAACTGCATATTTTAAAACCCAATGCTTACCATTAGGAAAAATTGCATATTTTTCGGTTGCCCAAAAATATTGGTTCTAGTTAATCTTAAGTAATAGATCTAACGTATAACTATAGATGGCTTATCTTGGTATCTATGTCTGAGCTCTTGTATATTGGCAAACAAATTCACGAGGTTAAGAGGAACAATACGAATAAAAATTATTCACAAAATGGAACGAAGAAGCAAGAAATAATATAAAGATGAATAAGAATTAAAATATTGAAACATTTGTGTTACACAGTTTAAATTCTGGGTTCTCATGATTTTTTCGAAAGCCAAAAAGGTTAAGTTGGCCAGCAATGATACATGCAAACTTTCGAGTTGATGTTAAATGCTTAAATATTTTTTCAAAAGCACATTTTTGATTAAGCAATTCTTAGTTTTGTGAGATGGGAGTTGTTAATTTTGTAGAAATGATATTCCAATTGAATATACGTAGCTTATGCTTTCATAATTTTCGGCAGCTTGAAGAGAATTTATTATCTCACTCTTTGGACTCAAAACGGAGACTCTTGTTGTTTCCATAAACATGGATTAGTTTTAACGCCTCATGCTAAAAACCTCCTCGTTTGAGAACTAGTATTTTTTTAATGTTTTTTTTTTATGTTCGGCACATACACAAAAGGAAAATTCTATACCACTCAACGAGCAGTACGTGTGCTGAGAAGACGGTGGACGTAGGACTTGAAGCGGATGGACGTAGGACTTGCAGCAGCAAGTAAGTTGTAATTTCCGGGAAAGACGTTACTCGGAAGTCCATTCCGGAGCGAGGCAGTCTTCCAGACAAAGGAGTCCCGCAACAGCGACATCCTAGGTGTTCGCAACTGAATATTATGTTATGAGCAGTTTGTGTCTGACAGGTGTTTATGTTTGGCACAACTCTGGACGAAATCATAAGTGCCAGCTCGTTCGAACACCTTCCGTAGTAATATCGATAATAAAGAGACAGGTCCGCCACTTTTCTTCGATGTTCGAGGGAGGCTATCAAGGACTTTAGTCAACACTGGGTCATCCACAAGACGGACTTCTCTCCTCTGTATGGAATCTATAATATCTTGAGGATGTGTTTGGGAGTTAGAGCACTAAGAGCTGATGAGGTGTATACAACTTTTTTGCTCTATAAAATGCTCCTAGCTCTTGTGCAGCTGCCTTGGCGACTTTGGTGACATGATTATGCCAAGACATATTATTGTTTCCTACGTTGATGTTTAGCAATATTATGGATGAGGCCAGAGTTAGCATTTGTCCTGTCATTGATGAGCCAGGTCCTGCGGTGTTTGGGTTTGGGTTTTTTTGAGAAGACAGCTGCTTGATTCTTTCCTGCGTTAAACTGGACATTGTTTTCCTCACCCCATTCCACGATGGCGTTCATATCCTGATTGATGGAAGCAATCTTTCTCGCTCGCGTTGGGAACGAGCATCGGTCATTCGAGTCCGCCGACATGAATAAGGATATAAGACTACTGTCGTCTGCAAAGCTGCAAATATAATTGTTCGTCCTATCTAAGAGATATAGAGCAGGAACAGTGTGGGAGGTAATATACACCCTAGAGGAACTCCGGCATTGATTTTAATTTCCTATGAGAGATGTCTACCAATAGCAACTCGAATGCTTCGAAATTCGAAAGCCATAGAAGTAGTGCTGCGGTAGTCCGTATGCGGCCAATTTGCCTAACAAAATGCTTTGGATATATGTCGTAGGTCACTGCAAGAGATTCGAGTAGCTCTCGATGGCTTTGGTCCACAGGTAGGTCACGTAAGTAAGGATATCTCCGGTTGGTATGTGCTTCCGGAAGCCATACTGGCGATCGCTTATGATGCCTGATGATTCGAGATATATTAAGAGCTCTCCGTTGATCAGTTTCTCCATGATTTTGGACATGATGGGAATAAAGGCAATTGGACGGTATTAATTTAGAATCGTTTCTTACCTTTCTTCAGATTAGTCGGACCTGAGTGCATTTCCAGTTAGAAGGAAAGCCTGCAGTTCGGTATGATAGAGAGAAAGGCCTGCCCAGTGGAGCTGTTAGTTCAGCAGCACATTTCTTAAGCACTATTGCGACAACGACATCCGGTCCTGTGGCTTTGTTAGTGTCTAGGCTTTTAAGTCTCCGTTTCACTTCGCGTTGACGAAATACCTGACCTGGCATTGAGGCATTCAGTCTCAGGATAGTTGGGGATTCATTCCTTGAGGACCTGTAGTAGAATTTGATGCAAACATTTCGGCACGAATGTTTGCTTTATATTATTATATTATCGTTATGGGGAATTTGTTGAAATATTTCGTTGAACAATTCTATTACTGAACTGAAACCTCTTTAAGTAGCGTAATATTGTCAATATTCGCTTCAATATTGGCCCTCTATATTGAACCAATCGCATCAATATGCTTCATTAAAACGCACCAGTATTCTTACCATTACTTATTCTAGCAAACATATTCGTACTTCTTGGTCGGGGCTCTTTCTATGGTGATTTTGTTGTGAATTTCGAAATGTTGTTCAGATCGGATTTGGATTTCCTATCCAGAATAAATATTAGATTCAATCTTCAGGTATGTATTAATTTTTCATCATTGTTCTAGACAATAAGGAGGAAATAAAATAGAGAAAATAAAGTAAAAAATAGAAAATAAGTACGTAAATGGGAAGTTTTATAATTTTATTTAAAAAGAGGTAAACAAGATTACCAAGTATCTACACTGCTGATCAATTGCGTGGCACCAAGGTAAAATATAGGTTAAACTTAAATTCAATTATCCCTAGAAATATTTGACCGATTTTATCGCGGTAAACAGATTCTTAAAAGGAAAATGTTTGAAAAACAGATTCCTACTCCCATCTACCTCAATATCATCATATGCCTATAATACCGGGAGTTTTAAATTTACCACATATTGTTTATAAATTTTTAAGCGTTGCCAAATTTACAGACGTTAGTTTTTTTACGGTTTTCTGCTAATATTAGTTTTGCTGGGCTCTTATACCGGGACATTTTTGACATTATTGATCTGCGGATAACAAATCAAAAAATACGAGGGTTTATTTAAAAATTGCATCTATTGCGAATTTACTTGCTTACAAGTACGAAACAACGAAACTTTCTGCATTGTACTATAATTTTTGGTATTCCTTATTTATATATGATGAATTTTATGATAATTAACGCATTGTCATATACAGGGTTGAACAACGTTTCTCATACTTAGGAAAATTTTCAATAACATTTAACAATTATGATAAAACAACTGTAGTATTCAATAATTTTAGTATTTTGTTGACCCTCCTCGATTGCGTATTACATCTCTACACCGATTTAGCATTCTTAAAATTAAGTTGTTTATAAACTGTTGATCAGCAGATTCTAGTTTTCCAAAATAGCTTCTCTTAGCTGTTCAAAATTTTCGAATCTCTTGATCTCAGTGACAGTTTTAACTTTGACCAACCGTGTTCTACAGGGTTGCGAATTGCGATCGGAGAAATTCAACGGTCATATCATCCGATTTACTCCATTTGTGCCAAGACCTTCGTTGGCGATTTGAGCTCTGTATGGCCTGGCATTATCGTCAACTAAGAGAAAGCCCTCTCCGAAGTTCGGTGCAAATGGAATACCGAGGGATAAGACAGTCATTATAAGAATTACCGTTAACTTTATTATTGGTTAAAAAAAGTTCAGTTTTCCCATTAAAAATAATGCCTCCGAAAACAGTAAGATCCCCACCACCAAATGCTACTCGATGATCCATATTTTCCACTGTATATTTTTCATTTCGTCCTCTCCAAACAAAAAAATGCGCCCATCGGAAATGTATAAATTTATCCTCGTCTCATCTGCGAACATGCTATTCTGCATTCCACTTCCGGTGTTCGTGATCCCATTGGCGCTTAGCTGCTCGATGATGTGGTGTTATCAACGGACATGCGGCATTACGTCTTGCTCTAGAACCAAATACAGTTTTTTAGCACTTCATAATTGAAAGATAAAAAACTGCATATACAAACCTTAAGCCAGATTCGTGTAACATTCTTCTTACTGTTATATTTAATACATTAACTTGAATCACAGCATGCAGAATTGTGTTAATTCTTTTGGAACTGTTTGTCATCTTTCGTCGGCTAAGATCGTTACATATAGAGCTTGACTATTACTTAATATCCTGGGCCTGCCGCCGCTATGCCTGTAATTAGCGCTTCCATGCTGCCTTAATCTTCTCATTGCTTTCGTAATGGTGCTGCGATGAACATTGTATAGACTAGCTACATCTTCGTGATTCATTCCATCCAATTCTAAACGCACCACGTTTTGAATTTCGTTCGAACCTAACTTTGGAGCAGGCATTTTCTATTTTTAAACAATATTGAATCCAGCAAAAATTACCATTTATGACAAATACATGAGCGTTACCATGAAAACATTTATTTCAGAGCTCACTTTGCGCCTTTTTTAAATATGAGTATGGAAGTTAAATTTAATGTTATCCGTTATGTCGCATTTTTAGGATTTTTGCTAAGAATAAGAAATGTTGTTCAACCCTGTATATGGCCATGCGTTAATTATCATAAAAGTCATTATATAAAAATAAGACACCCCAAAAATTATGGTACAATGCTGAAAGTTTCGTACTTTTAAACAAATAAATCCGCAATAAATGCAATTTTTATATAAACCCTCGTATTTTTTGATTTGTCATCCGCAGAACAATGTTCTCGAAAACGTCCCGGTATAAAAGCCCAACAAAACTAATTTTAGTAAAAAACTGTAATAAAATTAACGGCTATAAATTTAGCAACGTTTATAAATTTATAAATAATATGTGGTAAATGTAAAACTCCCTGTATTATAGACATATGATGATGTTGAGGTAGATGGGTGTAGGAATTTCGTTTTCAAACATTTTCTTTTTAAGAATTTGGAAACCGCGATAAGATCGGTCAAATATTTCTAGAGATAATTGAATTTAAGTTTAACCTATATTTTACCTTGGTGCCACGCAATTGATCAGCAGTGTATTTGTCAAGAGAAGTTACTATAAAATTAATAGACCACCAGCATTCTCTACATGCTCCAGACGGTTGGTTGTTGAAGGTTTTTTTAGAATTGTTTGCTGTATGTGCTGCGTGATTCATATTATGATGGACCTCGTTGAATTATGGATCCAGAGCTTGAGGGAGAGTACAGTGATCTGTAGATAGATGCTGATGACATGGAAGGCGAAGGTGACAGCATGGATTGCTAAGGTGTTAAAAACTACACTACATAATTTGTTAATGTACTCAGTTCTGTGTTAAATAAGATGTCATTAATATTTTGCTCTACAAAACGTCTTTGTACCGGGAGCTAATCTGCTTAGTTTAATAACCCATTCCATAGATATTATTTCCGATTCATTTTCAAGCTTTTCGAAATAAGCATCTCCCAAAGCAACCAGTCTCTGAGTACATTCCTGTGAAGATTGTTTTTCCTCTTTGATGGAGGAGGAGGAAGAGCAGTAGGAGATGACGATGGCTGGTCAGCAGATGTTGTAGGCGATTGTTTGTTAGTTGAAGTATGGCTCTACGACATAAAGAAACAAAGTAAAAAGTAAACAAATTCATAATAGTAAAATACATATATTAAACAGTAATTCATGCATTAATAGGCAATGCCCCAAAAAGTGTTTAGAATTTTTTACGTAAGGTTTTACAACAGGAAAGGCCTCAAATAAAATAGAAATAGGCACACATACACATACATATTTCATTAAGTTTTTCACTTAGATTTTCAATATGACATGACCAGTTCAGAAATTCATCCACATGTATTCCCAAAAGCTTAATATTGTTGCTTACTGTAAATTGACTGTTGCCCATCCCGATAAGTTTCGATCTGGGAATGTTATTTAAGTCGGTTCTAAAGAGGATGGTGTTCGTTTTATCTTTGTTTATTGGGAGACGAGAATAGAACCCCCGCATGCTCCGCAATTTTAAGAATGCCGTTATCTCCGACTATCTAATTAGTGTCATCCGCATACTGTGTAATGCCAAAAGTGTTAATTTCATAATTTGGGTCATCTATATAAATTATAAATAAGACTGGAGCGAGTATGCTTCCCTGCAATCAAAGGCCATTGATAAATTCAGGAATATTCCTAGTGCCATATCTCCCCCCTCTAAACTAATCCAAAATTGCCAGTGTAAATTGGAAGATCGCAGCTTGAGTTGATGCCATCTCTAATCGAGTTATTCATTATGTAACAAATTGAATCTTTAATTCCCGGAACAGCTAGATGAATAAGGCACATAAGTATTTCATCATCTCCGAAACTATGTTGGTTTTTAATTTTTTGAGCCACTTTCAATGGTTCTTCTGATGTCACAGATTTCATAAAAACTGTTCTAGAATTTTTGGGGATGTTTGTGTTGAAGTTGACATGTCTTATATTACTCACAAGTTATGTTACGGATTGAAAGTAAAAAGTCATTATTTGGTACTTCGTTAGGCCTTTCCGAAATTACTGTGTCACCAGACTTATAGTTGTTTGTGATTTCCTTAAAGATAGATCACATATATTTATTTTTATTACCCTGTTAGCATTTTTTAACTGTTTATTGAAGAAAGAAGGTAGTGACAGTTTTTGCTTCTTTCAGAAGCCCAAGACTACAGAGGATTGGATTCAGCTGGCGCAGAAGTTTGTATCGGTACAAAAGCCTTCTTACTATTATAACTGTGAAGGGACTTGCAGCATTATGCTCATGGCAATTTTCAATGCAAAATATGACTTTATCATAATTTATTTTGACGCAAATAGAAGAATATCAGACGGTGGAGTTTTGTCTGATCCATGAAAATTACCTGGCACAATTAAAAAGTTTCCTTACGTGTAACAGCAGCATTTCATCTCCTGCCAAATTTTAAGAGGCCCTACAACAGAGCATTTCTGAGGGATGGGATACTTATTTTCAAGGATAGATTGTCCAGAGCAAGCAGGATTGTTGAAAATGTATTTGGAGTTTGAAGATTCAACGTTCAAGCCATTAAACTTAAAAATATACCTACTAATGGCTTGTTGTCATTTACAGAACTGCTTGTCTGAAAGAAACAGTGGGCACTATGTATGATGTCCTGTTCCACAGGACATCTGTTTCCCCCAAATTACAAGCTACATCTATTCAAGAACCGTGTCAATCAACATCTACTCACAAACCGCTCGTCGAGTGCCATAGGATCTTCCTTTAGTGTGTATGTCACTGCCATAAAAAAATAGTTTTTTTTAATTTTATTGAAATAATCTTTGACTTCACACGCTGTTATACTCAGCGTTGTAAAATCACGATGCCGAACGAAATCCTGATAACTTGAAAGGGAGGTTGGTGGTTCAACCAATCACATACCTCCTGCCTCCTGGTCTTACAAGCAACTGATATTGAGGGAAGTATCGATAATAAACCTCCTAGATGTTCAAGAGGTGCTTCAATGTTGACACAAATAATAATTCTCTATCAATATTGATAGGAGGCTTCTAGATTATCAATAGTTTGATAATATAATTGATCGTTTAGTGTCCCCTTTACGTGAGCTGTACCAGCCAGGAGAGTAAGCTGGTGATCGTGTTACGCGGACTCGAAAACAAACGGTACAAAGCGTCACATACAGTATATTTTATGCGGATGAAGCTTCATTTCTGGTGTGTGGTCCACAAGCATACTAACCCTCTTGGCCGACCACGGAAAATCCATTTCACGTGCTTGCAATAATTTGTCAACAGGAGCCAAGGCGTGCAATATTTTGTTCACAAAAATAATAAAAAATTATAACATGGGGGCTCAGTCTCCTCTGGCTACATGCCCGAATACATGAAATAAATAATTGCAGGGCAGCTGATAGCATGATGAGACTTTCGAGACTTACATGGTTTGCCAATTATTGCACTTCATAACTAAATATATATTTTTTGATTCCTAGCTGTATAATGTGCTCTTGAAGGTTGAATGTTAATATTTTAGAAGAATTTGATTATGCATTTTTGACAAATTGGCGGAAGAAAATTAGTGGTATATCTTTTATACTCAAAGCACTATTAGACGAAAGAACCTGGCGATCTCTATGTCGAAAATTAAGAACATTATGTAACTGTATCCAAATTTGCACATGTGTGGGACATATACCCTCAAGCAAATGTGCCTCGGCATTGAACATTTAGTTAGTATTTTTTTTGCCAAATTATTCTGAAGTACAAGGTGATTAGGATTATAACTATTTCATTGCTGTGGCAGGGGCATTGGGGGGAGGGCGAAGTAGTGATTCTATAAATTAAGAATTAACACGAACATGTTCGAACATGCTTTATTAATAACTAGCCAAAGGTCAAAAAGCATCCGATCGTTTTGGTTCAAAGATAAATTTTTCCAAAAACACCGGCAAGGCTGATTCCGAATCGACCGAAACCTAGGTCTAAAAAGACCCAAATAGTCACTTAAAGTAGGGCAGGTTTTTTATCGTTAGAGTTTTTGTTGAGGCACTAGTGGGATTGATAAAAAAATAAGCTAATACTACGTTTTGCAGGCTCCGTGTTGCATATATAGATACCAGCATGATTTTATCCAGTTTCCTTAAATAAACGCTATTAAAAAAAATAGTATTAAATCGAACAGTCAAAAATATATCCGAATTTCAAAATCAAGGCCAGTCTCGGTCCACACCATAATTCATTCGACTCGGTGGCAGTTATACAGGGCAGGGGATAAAAGCGATCCCAGGGCGATTGTTGTGCAAATTTTATCCCGAGCACGGGCACGTGGCAAGGAACGTGTCGGCTAGATATTTCAGGTAGGCTTCTTCTCCTGGTCCTTCTCTCTCTGGTGCAAATGGGATATGACGCTTGTGGAAACGAGACAGAAGCCAAACGGTATTTTATGCGAGGCCTTTTTTGAAACATCTGGCGGCTATCCCCCTTTTTATTGTAAAATGCAATTTCGTCTAGAGATACCTACTATTTATCATATATTAAGTCTCCCCATTATAGGTCTCATTATACTAACGTGTGTGCTCGAGAAACACTATGAAGTTGAAGCCCAGGTTGATATATAAGAAGTATAAAAGTACCGAGCATGAGAGTAGAAGTTACAGAAGTACTAGTAGTACTAGTTTCAAAAGTTATTGTTGGCGTATAATAATTAGGGACATATGAAGAAGATTTATTTCCAACTAAGTATTTGGTAAATGCTTTTAAATTCAATTTAGATCTTAATGCCTGCACCCTTTAATAGTACGTTTCTGGAAAGTCTCGATGTGACAACTGGTTTTATTTAATCTTTATCAAATTCCCAATGATTATTTGATATTTTTACACAATAATAATATGTTATTATAGGGAAAAAATTATTACTAATACTAATGGCTATTTATTTATTTAAGATTAGCGCCAAAAAGTATTAGGTCACATGAATATGGTACGGGGAAGGTCAAAAATAAGAGCCAGTTCAGTCTTCGTTGGAATACCCTGTTCAACAATGATACTATAATTATTAACATCTCCACAATTATGCCAGTAAAAATATATTTTTAAAGCATTGTGTTCTATTACTTTGTTATAAATTGATATTAAAATTGCTTGGCTAACCTAACCGAAAATAGCATTTGATATTAATTAATATTAAGACATGAGTATGGGAATTAGTACTGTTTCACACACAATAATGAAAAATAAGTACCATAATTTTAAAAATTTAATTATTTTAAATCTGTCCAGGTCGTGGTAATTTTTAATATTAAACGTATATCGCTCCTGCATTTTTATTGATTGCAAGTTTGTATCTTAATGAATCTCATTAAAGTATAGGTATTTAATGTATAATAAATTAATTAAAGAATAGAAGTAGAAAAAGCAGGCTTAATAATTAAATTAGCGTGTACTAAAATGTATATTACTTTAAAATATGCAGCCTGCACGATTTTCAGACAATATAAATGTGATAAAAGAGATGTTTTGTTGCCGCCTGCCACACCAGAAATTAGCCTTTATTCATTTAATGCGTCTAAAAAAAATGAATTGCCGTCGCTCGGCAGTAGGAATTTCCTTCGGCTCGTTAACCATTAAATAAAATAATTAAGCGCGGCTAATTTTACGAGGTTTTAAAAGGTTCCTGGGAAAAAAATGGGATGATTGGGTGCTGTGAGCTTTTGTTTCGTCTAACGTAACGTTATAGAGATATAGGTTGAAGGAAACGTTACAGGTCCTTAGCAAAGGGGCGCTCATAATTCATGATTTTCTTATAAATCATCTCCAACTTTAAAACATAAAAAATAATATTTTATTATTTATTTTTCATTTAGGACACGTAACATGTAATCGCATACAGCGTAACAATTACATAACGCAAACTATTCTTTTATAAGATAAACCTTTTTTATAAATTGTTTCTTATCCTTGCCTATAAGAATGACGTATGTATAAGTACTACTGTGTGGATACCAGTGTCATATAAATCAAAACCATTCTTGACAACCAATATATTAAGCGTTAGAATGACGTTGAAATGTATTTATTCTGAGTGGCGTGTGACATTACACATAAAAAAAATCAATAGAGGATTTTCAACTTGTTCCGACGAATCATGAAAAAGCACGCTGATCCAAAAAAGTCACATCATTTCCAGGGCAAAAAGAGTACCGAACGATTCTGAACATGCTTCCTGCCAACCTGTGCGCCGATGAGTTGTCTGTGCAAGAAAAAAGTGGAACAACCTACCATGCTTTGAAACGTACCACACCAAGAAAAGGTTTAATTTAGATTTAGTAATTTGTGTACCTTTTGCAGGAAATAAATACACTTGGGAGTTTCTTTTTTTACTTCTTCTTCTTCAGGTGCCGTCTTCGTTGCGAAGGTTGGCAATCATCAATGCTATGCGAATTCTTGAAACAGCAGATCTAAACAACTGATTTGTTGGGCATCCGTGCCAGTCACGTAGATTCTTCAACCACGAGTGGCGTCTTCTTCCGACACTTCTTCTTATTCCCTGAATCTCTACCTGTATTATCAGTTGTAACAAGCTGTATTTTGACCCCCTCATAAAATGTCCCAGATACTGTAATTTTCGTTTTTTAATTGTCAGATTTATTTCTGTTTCTTTGTTCATCCGTCTTAGCACTTCAATATTTGTTATTCTTTCTATCCAGCTAATTTTTAGTATTCTCCGGTATGTCCAGTGTTCGAAAGGCTCTAGTCTTCTTATACCTTCTTTCTTCAGGGTCCATGCCGCCATGCCATAAAGCAGCATAGACAGCACATAGCATCTCAGCATTCTGATTTTCAAGGCCAAACTGATATGTCTTGTGCAGAATATTTTTTTCATTTTCATAAACGCAGATCTTGCTTTTTCTATTCTAATTCTTATTTCCTGGGAGCAGTCGTTGTCTTTGTTGATAATGGTACCGAGGTATTTGTATTTTTCCACCTGTTGTACTAGTTGGTTGTGTATGTAGATTTGTCCGACATTGTTTGTTCTTTGGCTAATCAACATGAATTTAGTTTTTTTCACGTTCATTGTCAGTCCATATTCTTCGCTTTCTTCATTTACTTTGTTCACTAGTATTTATAAATCTTGGAGTGTGCCTGCTATCAGCACTATATCATCAGCATACCTCAAGTTATTAATGGGTATTCCGTTTATGTTAACTCCCCTTGTTTCATTGCTTAATGCAGTTTTCATGATTTCCTCCGAATAAAGGTTGAATAGTACCGGTGACAGAATACACCCTTGCCTGACTCGTTTTTCTATTTTCATTTGTTCTGTGGTATGTCCTTCTACCTTTAACATTGATTTTTGATTGTAATACAAATTAGCAATAATTCTGATGTCTTTTCTGTCTAAATTTTTTGATTTTAAAATTGTGATGAGATGGACGTGTTTGACCCTGTCGAAAGCCTTGTTGTAGTCTATGAAGCATATGTACAGATCCTGATTTATGTCCATGCATCGTTGTGCGAGTAAATTTAAAGCGTATAATGCGTCCCTTGTGCCAAAACCCTCTCGAAAACCAAACTGTATCTCGCTGATATCCTGTTCCAATTTCGTATACATTCGGTTATGAATTATTTTCAGAAATGCTTTCAAGGTATGGCTCATGAGACTTATTGTGCGATAATCTGCACATTCTTTAGCGATGGAACTTTTGGGGATGACAACAAAGGTTGATATGAGCCATTCATCTGATATGATTTCTGTATTATATATGGTGTTAAATATGTCCAGCAGAATATCTGTATGTTCCCATTCTATCAGTTTGATTATTTGGGCAGGTAATTCATCCGGCCCTGAGGCTCTCCCACATTTTAGTGTACACGGCTTCTGACTTCGTTATCTCGGGTCCCTTTTCCTCCTGTTCATCGATCCATTCTTTGTTTTTCCTGTTATCCTTAAAGAGTTCTTCTATGTATCTTTTCCATGTCTTTAGTTTTTCATCTATTTCGATGATTGTATTTCCATTCTCATCTTTTTGTATGCTAGTTTTTTGTTTTTTGTATGTTCCTGTTATTTCTTTAATCCTTTTATACAAATTAAAATCGAGTTATGTTTTTTTAATGGTTAATGTTTATACTTAATTTACAAGTTAAATAGGTAGTATTACTGCACGTATATATGAAACAACACACGTTTAATTTGAGTTAGGATCCAGTTATTGCATTATTTCCTGAACATGACTCCGTATTTCAGAAATTAGATCAGTGAAGGTAATGCGTCCGGTTCGAGGTTTAAGCGAAGGTTATTTATATTACCTGGTATACGTAATATTATTGTTTCAATTCAACGAACGCGCTACCAAACGCAGACAGCAAGGATGACTTAACCTTGACGAACTTGCACTGTTATTATAATAATATATACAAGTCTTTAACCTACATCAACTCGACATATATAGGAGATTAGAAGACTGAAGGAGAATCGGTATTAATTAGTATAAGCAGTATTATACAACATAATATAATGATAATCATAGCGAGAATCTTAAGTAATAATTAATGTATGTAGTTAATAAGAATATAAGCTATGTAACGTAACGATCTTACATAATCTCTCTAAAGATGAATACAGAACTCAAATATTACCTGGAGTATTATTCAAATGAATAAAACAGTTCTACATGACAATCAAGGGAGAAGTGTGAGGCTGAAGGCAGAAACGGGTGTAGTAAATGAACTTCTTACTTATTGAGGCGATCCCAAATAGAGTCACACTTACTTTGAAAGAGCATCGAGTCATTGCGTCATTTCCTGAACGTATATTTAAGAGGTGTAAGTTTTAAAGCAGAGCAGGATGTGGATGTTGCCATCTAAAGTCTTGAGACGTACCAGACGAATCCACGAAACAGAGCCACATTTTGCTTCAGTGTGCATTATGCAGAGAACAATCCATTAAGTCGGAGGTTATAGTATATTAAGTATCAAGAACAGTAAGGAGAGTTTACCGATCGACGCCAATATTGGAGGAGATCGGTAAACTCCTTACTGTTCGAGATGCTTATACTATTTTTTGTACGCCCATTATGAACACAAAGACATTGACTAAGCAAATTTCTTGAAAATGTTAAAAAATGTGTTTGGGATAATTATTTCTGCCCTGTAGATCCACTAAACCTTAAGTGGGTTCTGTTGTTACTATGGATACGTTTGTAATTTTACTTTTTAATGTCACGACATTTGACAAAGGCGTGACTTTTATATCAGTAGTGTTTTAGAAGTATGAGTGAGTCTGAGAACGGTAATTCTGATATTGAAGAGGCATGGGAAATAGGGTGCTCTTCAATAATTCCGGAGAAATAAAAAAATCGTTATGAAAAGACGTATAAAGTTTTCAAACAGTGGTTTGAAGACAATCATGGAACGAGCTTAAACGAAAAACTCCTGTTGGCATACTTTGTTCAATTTTGGGTATTTTTTTAGAGCATATTTAGAACAAAAACGAAACATTTTTTAAAAATAGTCTAGTTTTAACAAAATACTGATGTTTCAAGAAAGGATCATCCAAAGATGATGCATTTTTTCGACAAATTATATATATTTTACTTACCGTTCAGCTGAACGGTAAGTAAATTACTTACCGTCGCGTTTTTGCTTAGTAACCAGTAAACTTAACCTACCGTTCTAAAACCAAGCACGGTAAACAATCCGAAATAGCATGGGCGTACAAAAAGAGATGTTAATGGGAAACCTGATTCTTGATTTCAGCTATTTTGATTTTTTTGATTACTATTGGTATAGCATTAAACTTATTTAATTATGCTGAAAATCGATGTTCTCAGACGTTATGGTTCAGTTATTATTATTATTATTTTGTGTTTTAAGGCTTCTTATTCTTACTTACAGCTATCTGTTCTTATAGGTATGTTATTCTTTGATTGAAGTGATGTAAACATTTTAGGAGACTACTCAACTAATTTGGGTAATAATTTGCCCTATGAATAAGTTATTAAATAACTGCCAAATCAATTAGGCTAAGCTTCAAAATATAATCATTCAAATAAAATGAAGCTCTAATTGAAATTTTACCATTTGCAGTGATTAGATCACTCTGTAAAATTTCGAATTTTTAGAAAATAAGTGAAAGCCCTTTCTTTTTAACCCAAACTATACAAAATGTTTTGAAATAATTTAAAGCCCCTAAAATTTAAGTGCTAAGCTAAACTGGAATGGATAACGAGCACACGCATTAATTATAATTTAGGTATGTTGGGGTTTGGAACCTTCGGCAACATGCACTAAAACTGAGCTT